>JAQFXY010000015.1:0-106671 GCA_034693865.1 Ceratophysella sigillata
AATTCCAGAGCTATAAGTACTGTCTCAGCAATAAGATCAATCAACATCTCAGTATGTGCAATTATGTCTTCAGATAAAGATGAACCTTTTAAAATCTCCGATATAGCTTATAACGGAGCTACCTTTAGAGAGTTCGTACTGGAGTTTTAAGAACTATTCGATTACACCTAACAATGAAAATGGGAATCTTACAACATTAATAATGGACAACGCATCAATACATAAACTCATTCCTTCCGAGATGAAATCGAATCGTTTCCCAACATAAACTTGGTGTTTTAGCCACCATACACGCCACAATTCAATCCAATTGAAAATTTATTCGCACAATGGAAAGCCTTTATTAAAAATAGACTAGTTAGAACAAATCAACAGCTGGAAGTAGCTATATCATCTGGTAGCGAAATAATCAGGCCTGAACAACGCGTAAACTATTTTAATAACATGAAAACTTATCTATGAAAGGTTTTAAACAATCAATCCATATTAGATTGAATAATAATTATTTTTCGAATTGTAGTGTTAATAATTGAATTTTATTAATATAAATTTAAAAAACCATGAGCAAATATTTTTGAGACAACGGGCAAATATTTTCGGGAAACACTGTAAGAGCTATTTTAGAGCCCTGGGGGTCATATTCGAAGGTTGACCGTTTATTGCCTTATTTAGCCTATTTCATAGTCGTGTTGAAAATGGTTGTTGGGAACACAGAACGGTTAACTAGGCCTGTGCCGGCATCATTAGTGCTCGATATTGGGGAGCAGGTGTGTTCGTTTGACGTTAGGGAAATCCCAAATGCGCCAATGGGTCCGTATGGGACGCCAGACGAAATGCCGTCTGTTGATGAAATTCTAAGAGCCCACCACGTGTCGCGAAAAAAAGCACGCAGCCTTCGACTAGCCGCTGTGTCGAGTGATAGTAGTAGCAGAGGCAGTGGGATTGAAGGCAGTGCGGATTCGGAGCAGGGTGGTAATAGTGTATACAACACGTACGTAGGTGTGGGGACACTGTCTGGTTACTTGTATGTCTACAAACTAGGCGAAAAGAAGACTAAGCCTGTTGTTTGGCGGTCCATTGATTTGTACGATTATATTAGTGCGTGTGAGCTGGAGGAAACGCTGATGCAGACATCGTCGGGGGGCGGTGGTGCTACGGACAATATCATGTCGTCGGACGAGGAAGACAGTGGCACTTCTACAGACGATGACTCTCAGAGTGATTTTGTAGAAGAAGAGAGGGGGAGTGTGGGGAGATTGGGGAGTTAAACTCGTGCCGGTCGTTGCAGTTTGACGCAGACGGGACGGGTGTGTTTTGTGGGATGCGGTCGGGCCATGTTTTATACATTGACCTGCAGACCGAGGCGCTTAAGGCCAAGCTGCTCTACGACCCGTCCAAGCTGGCACGACGTGTGTCTGACGAAGAAGACGAAGAAGAAGAAGAAGAAGAAGAGAAGGAGAGACGGTTTCGGGCCAGGGTGGGTGCTGTCAAGGCGCGCGTGAGCCCGGTGAGTGTGATGGCGCTGCTGGACAATGGGTTTGTGGCCGTGGGCTATGAGAGTGGGTCCGTCGTCGTCTTTTCGGCCGTGCACCAAGCCGTTGTCTGTCGCTACGACCAGATCACCGACTGTGTGACGGGGCTGTACTACGACACGACCCCCCCGCAAAGGCGTGCCGATATCCTCAACAGATACAACCTCAATGTCGATCTGGACCGCCTTCCCGACAAGGACCATTTCAGCGCGATTGCAGCCATGGAGAAGCGCGAGCAGCAGTGGCCCAGGTTCCACTTGCTAGCCGCAAGCGCCGAGGGAACACTTACCGTTTTTTCAGTCTCGTACCACACGCGCAAAAGACACCTTGTGGCCACCGAAACGTCGAATGTCATTGACAATGTCCGCTTCAGTCTCCAGCTCACCAAGCGCAGCGGCTTGATGGACGATGGCTTCAGCTGCGTAACCGTCGCCGACAACGGCCGCACTGTTCTGGTGGCGTCAGAAGACCAAGGCTTCTACATCTTCGACTGGGGCCGCTTCGGCGTCTATGCAGACAAACGCTGTGTGCGCAACCTGCCCATCGAGGCCATCGCCAATGCTGGGTCGTATTTTACAGCCGTGGCGTCTGAGGACAATGCCATCCGCCTGGTCGACGTGGCTAACAAGTCCCACAACCTGTCATACAAGCTCGGCTCACACTCCAGCCACGTGGACCACATCAAGTTCTTCAAGGGAAACATCTTTTCATCCTCGCTGGATTACACCCTCAAAATATGGAATTTGGTCGAGTTTTTCCGAAAGTCGGCCAACTATACAAGCACAGTACTCACGCACGGGTACATTGAGTATGGCGAGATCGTATACCCGCCAAAGCCAAAGGCAGCTCTTCTGTCTTCTCTGTCCCACGAGGAACTCGAGCGCATGAATGAGGAAGCTGTCGAGTTTGCTGGAGACTATGTAGAGGCCCGTGCCGACAGGTCTACCCTGCTTAGAAACATCAACAAAGCCATCGAAAATTCCAAGGACTGCGTGCAGGCAGAAATCATCACTATAGACACCAGCAGACACATAAAAGAAGAAACACAGCCGATACATACCAACAGCTGCGCCACAGACTCGCTGTATTCGATCCAGCGTGTGAAATCAGCCCCCCAAAAAAACAAACGGGCCAAAATAGACTCGTTTTACCAAGATCTATAAATTCATTAGTATTGTCCACCAAGTTGTGTGTTGGTTTAAAATTATTATCTGGGCATGTTTTTCGCTGAATTTAGTCGCCGCTGGTCAAAGATGTGCTGGAAATCGTCCAAAGGTATTAAAAGTTGTGTTTTTTAACAAATGTGCTGATTAAAGAGTGTTGGTTTTTGGCGTGCGCGTAATGCTGGTTGATGGTCTCGGGCGACGTGTGGCGCCAGAGTTCAAGTATGAGCAAATATGCCACTGCAGACAGTATATTGCGTACTGCATTCACATTTCGATCAATTGCTGGTTATCAATGAATGCAATATTTGTCGGCGCATTTGGAAGTCAATGTGTGACAAGTTGGGATAGTTGGCTCGCAACTGCACTAAGCGATTTCGCCAATACGACTGTCGTAAAACACATTCTTTACTGAGTGATGATATTGCCGCAATCGTGATACTGTGATATTAATCGAAGCCACATAAAGCCGAGAACTAGGGCGTAATTCATAGGCAATGAATAAATTACACGCGGGAGGATGTTTTCGTTTGTGTTTTAGATTGTTTCAAGTGGCACACAAGATCACTTATAAAAGTGTACTAAGCCCAACAGCGACCGCTTGGCATAATTTGAAATCAACCGAGTCTCCACCTTTCTTTTAATAAGCTGTTATTAGGTATATATATCAATTGCATATCCCTATCATCATCAGCAGGTAGATCTCGAAGGAAATCAGTATTAAGGTTCTTGTTATTATAATTGTGAATGGTATTGAGTTCCTGGGCTCATAAATGATCGTCGATATTAAACTCAGTGTCCACTGGCGATAGCGGATTATGATTATCGTCATCTAAGCCAATGAGAGATACTTGTACAGGTTCACCATCTGCCGAATGACCATTACCCTGCCACCCACAATCCAATCTGGAAACTTCGCGACCAACATATCATTGCCAGTAAAACATATTTATCTCGTATCTGAGACAACAGCAATAAAGCAAAAGTATTAATGTAATCAGACCAATCCCCCTAATATCCCAGCAGCTAGCTGTCGGCACAGTCCTGGGGATCGCACAGCTCCAATTAATTTAAAGATCTGGAAGGAAGAGTGTGAAGTAATAGCCCATGGCCCGTGTAATTGAATAGTATTGACAGTCACAAAACAATCTAAATCATAATTGCCTTCGTTTATGATGTTCGTATACTCGCCTTGAGCCATGTACGGAGAATGAGGGGAAGTGTTGACACCCGCCTGACGAATATTTTTAGCTTGCTCCCTTGATACTGAATTGGCCCCGGCGGCCTAGGATTTGATGTCGGTTAGTAGTGCCATTTCCATGCGAGTTCAGTAGTAAAGTAATCGATTAATAATGGGCGGAGATTGTTAATATTGGGTTGGCCCGATGAGTAGTGAAACAATCTTTGTTGAGGTTCTAGTGGCGCTAGTCCAGGCTGCTCATTAATACTATCATCAATTATCATTATAGTATACTTCCACGTATTATTTAAGCGCCGGACTTAGCCTGTTGTCGCAAAACGGCTTAATTTTCTATACCGGTTGTACTAAAACTGGTTCGGGTACTGGCACAAAGTAAAGATAGAGACAAGATAATACTCCACAAACGAACTTGAATTTTACCTAATCGAGCCGGCTTATATAGTTGTGCCACAATCAGCTTCTTAGTATTGTCAAACCATGTCAATACAAATCCTATGGGCTGTCCGGCCCCAAACGAAATGGTATCTACGTCAGGACTTAAACCACCCAGTTCACCAGGAAGTCTATCCAGCAACAATTTTACAACAAAAGCAGTTACAATTCTATAAGCATATAGATCATCAACAGTGGCAGGAACCATACCACGACAAAGCATCGGTATATTAGCCAACAAATAAACATCCCCAAACTAAATAAATTACACTTTGGGGTGAAAAAACAAATAAAAAGTGACGTCCCTATATATTATTTAAGCCCCCTAGAGCTAATATCGTGTTTACAAGTAATTTATGTGTTTAATGATTTGGGCTTTCGATAACTTAAAAAGGTAGGCTAGTTTTTCAACACTGTATATTGTTCGGTGCTGTTGTAGATATAAAAATTAAGTATGGATAATTGGTTAATCTAAAAGTTGATGAATAAATAGGGATACATGATAGAGCCAACAATTATGCATGGACGGCTAATATTCACAGGGTAAATACCTTTTCGTGCAGGGTTTTGGCCTGTGTGAGGATTGTTTCTTTGAAATGGGGGTTCGTGTTTAGATTTAGTAGATAGTCGGGGTGATTGGTCGAGAATTGGTCGTCGGTAAACACCTTTTTTGCATTATTTGCCTGGCTGACACTATTCGCACTGCACAGTTTACGAAGCATTGTTTTAACAGGGTCCGCTGTGTGTAGCATACCTTTGTTGTTGGCATTACCAGCGAGGTCTATTTTGTCTGAATTGGTGATGGACTCATTGATTATGTTTCGGATCGTTTTTTTGGTGGATATGTTAAAGGGATCCTTTTTCAAAAGCTGTGCATTAAGACGGTTCTTGGCACCGCATAATATTTGGACTTGGGTTTTATCATCAAGGTCGATACAAGGTCGGTCTGAGTAATCCAGACTAGTCCCCGACCGTGCTTTTACTAATTGTTCGCGTATGTGTGGCTTGTATTGCCCGTCCTTCTCATACTCGAGGTTGATAAACATGTCCAGTTGTGACGATTTCGCCTGAATCGCATTGACGTCCTCCTTTATTTGTTCTTCTGTCAGCGGGGCTTCTGAAAGACTCTTAATATTTACTTTATTGTTTGTGGTAACCCTTCCTCTCGCATTCTTATGAATGTTGGTTGAGTAGAGTCTGCTAATTAACATACTGAGGGAATTTGGCCCATTACTAGTTTTTCTAGAATTTACTACCATACAGGATAGGTTATCACGATGTATTTGTTGTGGCTGTTCAACTAGAATTTTACGTGCTGCAATATTCGATTCGGGTGGGCTAGTATTGGTATCCCAGTTCGTGCGGATATTCGATGCTATCAGGGCCCGTTTGAGCCTACAAAACTCATTATAACTTCCACTAGTAAGCAAGTCCTTATCTGCCTCTATTGGTGTACTATGCTCTAGGGATGCTAATGCTGCTTGCGTATTTTTGTAGGTGGGGATGGGGAGCAGGTGTGGCGCATTATATATGACACCAGCCAGTGATTTGTAGTCGTAGTTTGTTTCTGGAAGCGACAGAGCTTGGTCTATAAACTGCTGGTTGCGTGGATCGGTGACAATACTGCTTGCTATTTTGCCTGGAATCATGGCGACAACATCTGGGTCGATGTACGGAACATTCAGCAGGCCAAACGCATCTTCGATCCGGTCGTAACGCGTCTTTGTGTACGCTGGGAGCATCTTGTACCAGTCCTTCCCCGGAATCGACGCATAGAAGTCGATCTCTTTTTTCGATAAACTAAGCACCACCGAGTCTCGACGCTTGTCTTCTTTTAGTGCTTGTTGGCATGCGACGAGGTTAGATTTATTTGCAACAGAATACAAGGTCTTATCGAGCCTACTAGGGGTCAATGCATTGTAGTCTAGATCCGTATGGGACAGTCCCCGCAATGCATTCCGTCGATCTTTGTACGAAGCGTGTTCCTCAGTAAGTCGAAAATACGCAGCCACCTTTCCAAACGAGTGGTCGCTCGGAGCATCAGGCACATCCCTCCCCACAGAAAGATCAAACAATATATCTTCTTGCATCCGCTTTGGAAATTTGTGCAGCCACTTTTTAAACAACGGCCCATACGCTTGGGTTTTAGACATATCGACAGTCCCACGCGGTAATTATTTGTATTTTAATTACAAAAAAAGAAATTGAAATTTATTTTAAATCAGAGACTTTACGAAACAATACGAATTGAAGTCCTCGGATTGTCTGGTAACCTGCCGTTAATCATGTTTTTTATGCAACCCTTCAATTTTGTTATTACTAACGGTATGTTCGTCGGAAAAGAAATTAAGGAGCATGGTTTTCGCTTCTCTGACATAAGAAGTGCCCATTTGGGTGGCTACAGATTGGATGGGGGCCAAGAGTCCCAGATTGTGCATGGTATAAAGACCAAGGCCGGCAAACGACATAAAGACAAACAGAAGTGCGTTCAAAGGCGACGCAATCCATTTAAAGAACGATAGGAATTCGTTGAAGCCCAGTATGGCAATAACCGCAAAAACATAGGGTGGAATACCATGCAGGGAAAAGCTCTTCTTCTGCGAGTGGACGGCGTCTTGGTAGCTGGAATACACCTCTTCATTGAATTGTTCCTTGAGCCGGGCTATTTCCAAGTCAGTGAGGAGATCAAATCGGGTAGTATTGCCAGTATTGCCAGTATTGCCAGAACCAGCCTGATTAACTCCACCTAAATGGGCCTTGGAAAAGGTAGTCAGGGCTTTGTGTGCTGCCGAGCAGGACTTGCCAAACTCTAGTTTGATTTCATCGGTTGATTCCCATTCGCGTGGAATGTTATGGCTGTCGTATTTAAACGACCTGTCGAAACATTTTTTCATCATGCGTAGGACCGAGCTGTGGTCGGATACCCTGTCTTTGATGCTTTCAACGACCTGTGGCCTAACTTCTTGCATGACCGCTTCAAGCTCGGTGCTTACTAGTTGCGGCGACGGGTCCAATAAGGAGACCTGCAGATGGGTTGCTACCTCATTGCTCAGCCGGGCCAGAAGTCGGTCTAGTGCTAGTGTAGCTTTGTCCCAAAACGACGGGTCGAACACTTCCATCAACCCGGCAATTTCCTTAACGACAAACGTTGTGCTTTCTTTAAGGAGCTTGTATGAGATGTTCTCAAGCTGCATGGCTTTAAGGGGTGCGTACATCCGAGCACACTCGCTTTCCAGCTCAGCGAGTTTTGTCTCGTACACTTTCCTTTGGTACAGCGCCGCACTGCCTTTGTAATGGTCAATGGCTTCCTTTTGCTGGCGGATAAACGCTGTATTGAGGTCAGGGACAATCAGCTTACCCGACAATTTCGTGTCGACCAAGTTGGCGCAGTAGGCCTGCAGTGGCTGAATTGCCTCTTTGGTGATCTCGGCGCATCGTAACTGGGCCAGCATTTCCTGGATGCTTGGCAAATCTAGATCCTTGTTCTGGGTGATCTGGTCCCAAATCTGAGACGCATAGTCGGCAAATCCTTCTGCAGGGACCTGTTTTTTATACTCATCAGCAAAGATGTAATTGCTGCCTGTCTTATCGCTGAACCGGCTACTAAGCAATGCGGCTTCACTGCTAAACAGCTCGTTTTCGTAATGGTAGTGCGGCAGGCCCACGAATTCAAGCGTGAAATACGCGTCCAAAGGTTGCTTGTCCCCAACAGCGCCCGATGTTTCTTCAATACTATCCCACAGCTTCACAATATTCTGCCGAAGGTCAGCTCCGATCTTATCCATTAGTGTGAGCTGTTTGACATCTCGTAGCACAAAAAGCAGCTTTGTTTTGGGGGATCCTGGGCGGTGGAACAGCCGCAGATGGATCTCAAAGATGGTCTTGAGCGTGTCGTAGTTCGAAGCACTGTACCGGCCAATGTCCATGTAGTTATTGTTGATAATAAGGACCTCCGACATGGCTAGCGAAAACAACGAGCTCTTGCGCTCAAAATTAATGTGAGACTCCCCACGCTCTACACTGTCAGTACCCTCCACATCCATAATCACTATCTTCTTAGACTTGTCATACGACACCCACATCCCACGCGTCGTCTGGCTTCTCCCCTCGGACTCGTCCATCACAGAATAGTCGCAATCAAACATCAGATTCAAAAGTGTGCTTTTCCCGCTCGACTGAGGCCCTAGGATCCCTACAAAATGATAGTTAATCCCACTTTCTACAAATCCTTCCCACTGCTTAATAGTATTCTTGACATTATCACTATTATTAGAATTAGTAGTTTTGTCATTATAAAAATAAAAATAAAAATTTTAGATGAATAAAGTACGTAATAATATGTTGGTGGAATTATAGGTATCGATATACCATTAAAAAACAAGGTATTGGTTATAATGATCAGTATTTATTACTTGAACGTGTAGTCGTCATAGATCAATTGGGCCTTGCTGTTCGACATAATTATAACTTTAAATTTTCGCTCCAATGAATATAGATGCCTCGATTGATTTGGTTTATAATGATAAACCTAGCTTGACCACACTAAATAAATTGTTAACGATAGTTAAACAACTTAATGCAAGCAATTATGATTATAAATTAGGTACTAATGCGAACATATTAAAGGAGCCATTGGGTATGCAGTTGCGGCCTTCTCAGTATTTACCCCGACGCTCAACCGATATAATTGAACCACACACACCGATGATAATCAAAGAAGGGTTTCTGAATGAAATGAATGTCTCATGTTACTCGGGCTTCAATAGTATACCCCCGCATTCACCGGCGGTGGTTACTAAGGTCAAAAGGCCGGTTGGGCGGCCACCAAAAGCAAAACAGGACACCCCCCTCATCGAACCCCAATGCGAAGAATTGACCAGTGAAGTATTGATGAAAGATAATATACAGGTACTCAGTCATGGTAACAATATACTTGTTCAACGATACGCGGATAAAATACGATCATGTGCTAATAAAGCTATTGCGCTCAATAACCAATCGGTTACCTTCGCTGAAATGGCGCTTAACAGAAATATTCTTCATAAAATGCTTAAGAAAACTGAACATCGGCCCAATCTATCAAAACTTGCAGAGCTCGCGCGCGTTAATTATAAAATTTACGCACAATGCCAAGAATTGGCGGAGATACAATCTAAACTAGCCGCCATAAACCATACCATCTACAAAAGAAAAGCCATAATTCGCAACACAGTTGCTGTCCCTAAATTCCACCATCCTTTACAAAACCATGTCGATAATAATCGATTGGAATATGCCCAATCGATCAATTATTTGCTTTCAAATATCTTCCGTACACTCCTGCTCAATGGGGGCCATAATTGGATGGACGACCCTAAATGGAGCTCATATGCATTGGAAATACTGTGAAAATAAACGGGTTATCAATCTCAATAATACTTTTATTTGGATCAGAAAAAATTATGGAGCACGGAAAACGTAAGCTAATAAACATCAATTACTAAGCTTGTGCCATGTATTGTATTTCCCAATCAAATGTATTTTATACCAGGAATAGTTTATTTAAACATTTTAAATAACTAGTGCACTGTATACACTGACAGATTTTCAAGTTCTACTTCTTTCAATTTTTTTTATCGCAGCAATATTTTCATATTTTTCACAAACAAAACTAACGAAATTAAGCGACCCAAAAAATACCTATTCAGCTAAAAGATTGATTTCATTAAAACAACAGTCTACTCAAGTAAACACAATGGTCACCGAAGTGGCGGACGAGCTTGATGGTACAACAACAGAAACCAGTGATGAGCGAGATTTTATAATCCCTAATACGTTCATAGACATTACTGAATTAATGGTATTTGATTAAAACCCAATTCTATTGCCTATAATTTACAAAATTTGCCCTTTTTAAGATTAATTAATTGTGTTTAACTGTTTACACTGTATATTTAATTAACAGAATAGATTGCCGCATTGCCTGCCAAATTACAAAAATTGAAAAATAGTGATATTTAATAACAATAAACAGGTTCAATTTCAAATTTATTTACGTATAACTATATTTACTATTCAATTAGTGTGGTATTCTTAATAGTTGACGTTCTATCTTCAAGTTTCAATAACTGGCTTAAAATCATTAAAGCGGTGTCGTAGGAATGCCAATACTCCCCATGGGCTTTGAGTGCATTAAATGCAGAAGTAGATACTTCCTCAATCGCCGATTCCTGGAGCATAAAGTCTAGCCTGTGGTCTTTAGGAACAATAAACCCCCTTTGGGTTTTTATAATTGTGTCTTCATCATACCCTTCCTTTTCCATTCTTACCTCATCATCCTCTAGTGTTGAAGAGGTGAGTGAGTCGGTGGAGCTAGACTGTATAATACGGCTTGATAGTTTTCGGTCGTCTCTGTACTGAATCGTCGATGGGTCGTCAATTCCGCTAGGGGGCGCATCAATATCATTTTCTATCCCTGCATGTGGCTCTAGGTTGGACTCTAATGGTGGAAGTGAATGAGGTTCTTGGGACTCGGCCTTTATTAACTCTTCCCTGTCATTTTGAAGAGCGTCATCCTTATTTGGCGTAAGGTTATTTTCTATTGCCGCCTTAGCTTCATTTACTATATTGTCGATAGTATCAATAGCGGTTGGTACTGACGAATTGTCAGAAGAAATATCAGTCAACTCTGAATTAGAGTCTTGGTTAGGTGTGTACGACGAATCAGCTGGGTAACTGAGAAGTGAACTTATCCACTTAACAGTCGACTTGCGTTCGCGCATTGTTTTGTAATGAGGTAAAATAATCGGCTTTTTAAGACCAACAATTAATCTAGTCGATAGTTCCTTGCCTATTTCGTGTACAGGTATGGCTGCATTGTTAGAAGCTGTAATGGACGCATTAAAGAGGGGTTCTAAACGAAAGGAGACCGGATCGTAAGGGTGGTATATGTTCCATATTCGGAACGGATACGCTTTACTAAACCTAGGCTTTAATGTTTCGGGTTCCATAACGACAAAGGGAGCTAACGGGGACCCAATAAGAAATAGATTATCGGGTGTAAATTCAAGACTCAGTCCCGTACTGTCCAATTCCTCTTTAGACTTGATAAATTGATCGGTAAGGATATTAAATGCAATAACGCCGCCTAATGAGTGCGCTAGTACCGATACATGCCCGCGAAAATACGGATGCTCGTCCATAAATGCCCTGTAGGTAGCATTAAAACTGCGAACAATCTGCTGGTTTATCACCGTTCTGATATTGTCCTTCATATAATACATTATATCAGCCCCTTTATCCAATAGAAACGTTCTGATCGCCGAGTCTCCCGTTTGCAACCGGATTGCTTGCATTTCTCGCTCAACTGAGTCTTCTAAAAGCCCCTCCCGCCAACGACAGGGCTGGATCTTGTATGTAAAGTTGATATCAGGGTATATTCGGTCTGAAATAAAGTCCAATGTGTTCCTAAACGACGCCGTATGCTTTTCAAAGGTATTCTTATCCGCCCCGATTCCATGCACCGAGAGAATAAGGTGCTGGATCGGTCTAAGATCTAGATTTAATAAATGTTTGGCCGGTGGGCTACAATTTCGCGATATATTGAGTTTACCCACCCACACCTCACGATCACACTCATTGTCTAGTGAAAACCAATGTCTATAATTGTCCTTAAGACGTACACATATCTCAAAGCGAGTTCCGCTAGCATTTCCGTCCAACAACATCACTGTCGCCGAAGATACATCTAGCCGCTGTAATAAATGGCCACGGGGCATCCCCTTGTTTCGCTCAAATATAAACAGTTGACTATGCACAATAGTTACCCAACACTCATACCAATAACCCGCCAACCCCTAAATTATTATATCATATCATCACAAGATGGGAAGATAAAAAATAGATGCATAGCGTGTTAAAATAGATAGAAATATTCATTAATTTTTTAATAATTTAATAATCGTATTTAAAAAACAATATTATGTAAATTGTTTTATTCACATTTCTATAATATTGATACATGAGGAGGTGTATGTGATACTAGTGTGTAGGCCGGACCTTTTTATTAATAAATCCGGCGTGGATCGGCGAAGATAGCCGGTTAATTTCATCGTCGGTGATGATTAACGGAGCCATTAAATTTTGAGCAATTATTAAATCGTTTGAAAATGACTGATCCTCTTAATTTGTACGCCTGGATAAATGAAACAGCACCACAACTTACTCCGCCGGTGAGAAACGCATTGTTATACATGAATAATGTTTCTGATGTACGATCATATAATAAGATATAAAATAACAATAATTATTTAAATACATTCCGAACTTGATTGTCATGTCGGCAATAGTAATTTGTTTTTTTATTTACAAAACATTGCAAATTTAAAATTGGATACACTACGGTAAAAAGATAAAAGTGATGTTGGTGAAGGGCCCAAACAGCCGCACCGATTACCATCGAGAAGACGGCGCTGAAATATTTTGGCAGCTTACAGGCAACCTTAATTTAAAGGTTTGTACTACTTAATGAAATCAAGTATATTAGTTAATATGGCAAATGTTGTAATAATTTAATAATAATAGCTACTCCATAATGTCAATAGTTAAAATTGAATGATTGTTTTATAGACATTGTGGTGAAAGAAGGCGAGGTGTTTTACCTGCCACCTGGTGTGGACCATTCTCCGGTTCGTGGAGAGGCTACCGTGGGGCTTGTATTTGAACGAACCCGAAAGAGTTCAGAAACCGACCATTTAACCTGGTATTGCAGATTTTGTAATTCAATGGTATATACCGAGTCATTCCACTGCATCGACTTAGCCTCACAACTTAAACCGGTGATCGACAGATTTGCCGCAAGTCCCAGCATCCAATTATGCAATCAGTGCGCTACCACAAATCGCAACAATGCTGTATTAACACATCCACCCTCACAATTTAACCAAGACCATTTAGCAAACAATTTTAAGACAATATCCGCACCTTTCTTACTTTCAAAGAAAATCGATCAATTAATTAACAACAATAATAAGTTGTGCAATGTGTTTAAGGATGACGAGGCAGATATTAAGTTTAAATGCGTTCATCTACCAACTATGGGCGACACTTATCAAGTCTTGTCGCATTTATCACAGCAATGGATATTATTGAAAGCCGGGCGCGCGAATATCCACCTCCAAGCCATGCCCGATCTCGGAGAACAAGTAACCCTTAGAAATGACTTTGACTGCTATTTAGTACCCGCCAACACCCCGTTTAAAATGCAGTCCCTGGCACACAATTCGACGATCATATTGGTTTCATTTTGATTAATAATATATTTATTATTATTAAAAAAGATAACGTGATTAAAATTATTATAATGTATTCAATATTGGTACAAACCAATCAGGTGCATGCTGTTTTCCGGTCTTCACAGTTGCCTTGATCGTATGGTTTTATTTGTGGGTGGATGTTGAAGGTAACCTTGTTGAATTCTCTCTTGCTGTTTTTATTAGCCTGGTTTTCATGGATCGTGTTGAGTTGTTCTGCTCTTTTAGCTTGTAGTGTCTGAATTTCCTTGATACATATAGACTTTGCATCCTGCATGGCCTTCAATCTTGCTGCAGAATCTGATAATTTGCGCGCCTTAACATATTCTATGGAACCCCCATTTCCTGGCCCATGTCCCTCTCGCAGGGCCTTTCTGTACTCATTGACGGTAGGATGTGGATTTTCCAATGGCTGAGTTAACAATATCTTAAACAATTCATTCTGTCTTTTCTCAATGTATGTTTCCATCGTAGACATCTTTCTCGCCCTTTCAGGCATATTTATATTTTCAGCCACGCGTAAAGGCTGCGTTTTAATAACAGCGTGTTCTTTAATTTGAGATCCATTTGCCATCCCATCAATCTCATTACGCTCCATTGTGTCGTCGTTATTTAGAGCATAATGAGAATTGGATGCAATACTATCATTGTCAGTTATTTCTATTAGATCAAATTCCTCCACAATCTTTACTTTACTTGCATCCAAATTCTCATTGCTACAAGTGGTGTAATCAAAGTACGCTGTGGACGCCATCTTAGGGTGCGGGCTTGCCGTTAATGGAATAATTTTCCCGCTTTTAACAGACCTAATAGACCCTACAGATTTCTTCTTATTGTTGCTAGTATCATTTTCCTGGTCGTCATCAGTATCAGTGCCTGATGTTTCTGTACACCCGGAATCATTATCGTTTTGTAGGACCAGGAGGTCTCTGATATTTCGCTTATGCTCTGATGGTGTGAGGGGAAGCCATTCCTGCATAATATAGTCAATGGCTTGGTGTGGCGATGCTCGTTTGGC
Source organism: Ceratophysella sigillata (assembly GCA_034693865.1). NCBI lineage: Eukaryota > Metazoa > Arthropoda > Collembola > Poduromorpha > Hypogastruridae > Ceratophysella > Ceratophysella sigillata. The sequence continues at coordinate 14,637 of JAQFXY010000015.1, forward strand.
CGGATCAATATTCAGCAGCATCAGAAGTAACTTCTTAGCACGGGGGTCGATCCTATGCCATGGTTCGTAGTTGTACTTATTGTTCTTCAAATACCACGTAAAATCAAAGCTGTCGTCGTTCGTTTGATGCCATGGGAATTGCCCTGTGCATAATGCAAAAAGGACAATACCAGCGGACCAGGAGTCTGTCTTGCGCAAATCAATGTCGTTAGTGGTTACCTGGACCTTCGTCTTGTAGTTCTGGTAGTGGGAATAGCAATAGTCCATCATGTTCCATAGCTCAGGCGCCATATATGGCAATGTTCCTATTCTAGGATTCACGATTTGCCCATCAACTAGCATATCACCGTCATTGCCCTTGCCTTCAGCCAACTCACAAATCACAGATTTCGTATGACTGTTTCTATTATTATTATTAACCGATTTCTTACTGGGTGCGAATTGGGACAACCCGAAATCGATGATTTTAATGTGCTTCTTGTCGGCGGTAAGCATGATGTTTTCTGGTTTGATGTCGCGATGGACGACATTTGTCTGTGTATGCATGTGGTCTAGTGCGGTTAGTAGTTGGACCATGTATAACCTGACCATATTGAGCGGTGTTCCGACATCAGGTGTCACAGCATCGAACAATTCACCCCCACTTATATACTCTAGAATCAAGACAACATCCTCTGCCGACTCTACATACCCATACATTTTCCCAAAATTATTGTCAGAATTAAACAACAGGTGAAACTCAATCTCTTTGCGCAAATGTGGAACATTCAGCTCCGTTTTCTTCTGACGCTTTGTTACAACTAACTTTCCTGTAAGCTTGTCCTCTGCAAGATACACCTCCGAAGCTGCCGACCGCATTATCGATTTTATCGGCACGTATCGGTCCAAGTCAGACGGCGGCAATGACATATTCATCAACATCTGCCGGATCGGTGGAAGCCCGCGCTTTTGGCAGTAGTTGTTCATAATAGTTCCGTTCTTGTCACTAACATTGTCTACGTCAAGCAAATTAGGAAATGCACCCGGTTTGGCTTTATTGTTGAAATCGCCTGTACCTTCGGGTTTGGGATTTTTGTCCATATTATTAATCTTATTCTTCTTTTCACCGCCCATAGCAGGGTCACGGCTAACAATACTGCTGCTGAATGCCGTTCTCCCTTCAGATTTCAACGCTTCATCATCGTACCCGATACTGTCATGACTACAAGCCTCATGGTCATTTCCAGTACACCATCCAAAGACCTTAGATAATATGCCCGGCCTGTAAGCAATTTTTATTTACATATAAAATCAGTATGTTTGTTATGGGTAAATAATTATTAATAAAAAGAACACGTGCAAATAGTGCTTATCTAAATTTTTCGCCAAAAATATAATAAATAAAATCTCATATGGCGGGATTACTAAAATATTTTGCAATTAATTATTAATTATAATATCTTGAAGAGTCGACAGAGCATATTTTATGATATGCTGAATATCTCAGCAATGCAGGAAGTATAATTTAAACATGGTTTGCTGATGGATAACACAATATTTTATGGCACTCCCCCATACTAATATTCATATTGTTCTATTATTTGCGTTTTTAGACTTCTTACATATTTCAAAACAATTGAATTAAAGATTTTTTTATAAATTGATTTAATAATCGCATTAAGTTTAATCATAAGTTAGTTTATACGCAATGTTGCTAATAACGGGTATATTTCTATACATTTGCAAGTCAACGGCATGTACTGCTGATTTGTACATTAGGAAAAGGGACGATACGGTCATTGAAAGGTTGAGTAGAACTATCAATAGGGTCGACCAAGATACAAGGATTCGGCAAAATAGATAAAGTATCGACAAAAGTGTGGCCTGCCAAGCGTGGAATCTTACGTAATCATTTTTTCGCTCAAATATTAGCAGTAAAATCCCTATGCGATGGTTGGTAAAAATTGGGGTTATGTTGGGATAAATTTTAATAATTTTGAATTAAAAAACAACATAAAAAATAGATTAATTAACACGTGGCTATATACCTGATATGAACGTGAACAAGTATGCAAAGGGGGCTGAGAATTGGGGAGGGATTGGTAGGCTTGTCATATACCCGTCTGCGTAATTATTTGACGATCCACATGCCCCGTAATTGGCCTCGGCATCGTAGTTTGAATCAAGCGAGGTGTATGCTGAAGCAGGCATGCAATATTATGGCAATTAGTATATTATATAATGCGCCCAAGATGAATTTTATGTCGATGTATTGAATTAATAAGTGTAATTATTGTAAATATTTATAGCAAAAATAATTAAGCGAATTAAATTAAGAGGAATTTGCATTAATAGAATATCTTCCATTTGCATCAAAGTTTGCTAATGGAAAATTGAGATAATTGAGTTCTTTGTGGTCTATGTAATTGTATAGAGCTACGACGAGTTCGTAGAACAGTTTTGTCTTTGCAGTCTTAATGGAGAATAGGACACCCTTAGTATTTGTAAACATGACTTTAGTGCCTGAGGAGGATACACTGAATTTGGCTGAGGTGACATCAGTGCGGAAGAGAAGAAGGATGGCTGGCGTTTTTTTGGAAGATTGGTCAGCGGGATTAGTATTCGCCCCGCCACCTCCCATGCTTTTAGTGGGGTTAATCTTGTCGAAGAGATTTTCACCAAACATATCGGTTTCTTCTGGCGAAACAGTATAGTTGAAATTATCGTCCATTGGTACTTCATCCTGGTATATTTCCATGACGCCTGGTGCTTTAATGCATGCAAAGTATTCCTTGCGCTTCATTGAAAAGTTTTCCTTTTTGATTGATACATGGCCTTTATAATAAGCGTTCTTAGCTCTGTGTTTGTGGTGCTCTAGTTTATTTGCAGCTTTAGTGACTTCCTTTCTGGCAAAATCCATTCTGAGCGAGATCATAGTAAGATTAGAGGCATTATTAACAAGATTGGTTGTGCTTACTCCATTCAAGTTAGCAGTAGATGCACTCGATGGTTTTAGTGTCATGATATTTTTCTTTTCGTCAGTTAATGCCTCTATATAATTATCGAACTTATTCTTTATGATTGTGAGTTGGGTGGTAATGTGCGCCGACTGGACTGGGCGAAGGCTGTATGGGATGAAATTGGCAAAGTACCTCTTTTTGACCTCTCGCTCCACTTCATCAACGGCTATACAAAAGAGTGTGTTGTTTTGCATACATGCTCGCAATAAAGTACTTTCAAAGCATTGCCCGTAAAAGTTGTAGAACATAATATTCTTTCCCATCAGTTTTGGCGATTGCGCGACAAGCTCTCGCTTCAAATCGGACAAATATACACTGGTCTCGGTAATAATTCGGCTTGGTTGGTCTCCCATACGTTGTGCCAGAGCACCTACAAAGTAGACCCGGGTGCAATATTGGTCCTTAGCCCTTTGCATAACATCAGAAGTCACGTTTGGGAACAAATTATTTATTTCAGGATCGTGCGACAACCTTATATTGGCCACATAATAATCCTTCAGGTTTTGGAGATGTTTGTATGGAATAGGAATTTTCCCGTCGATTGTCAACTTATTATTACTGGTCTTCTTTTCCAATGGATTCGTGTCGTTGTCAAAGGCATTGTTTATAGAAATGGAACTTGATTTACCGCTGTTATAATCACTCAAGCTCAATTGGCTGCTTGAATACGAGTTTCGCAATTGTTGGTCTACTCCGAAATTACTTCCATAATCACTCACCGTGTCATTGCCAGACCGAGCTGAACTTTCACTGTAGTTAGACTTTAGATCACCTTTCGATTCCTTTCTGCTTAACGCCGAGCGACGATTATTGCTTGTCAAAGTGTCTTGTGAGTTATTACTTGACGGGACAAAGAACGAAGAGGATCTGCTAATTGGATTAAAGACAGACTGCTTGTGGTTATGTGCACTCCCATTACTGTTGTTATTTGCTTGCCCGATACTTACAGCGCCAAAATCAAGCTCTAAAGGCAAGGGTTGGTTGGAATAATTTAAGCTGGTTAAGCGAAGTTCTGTTTCACTAATCAACGATTCGGAAATAAATGAGTCGCGCATATGGGAAGACAGGGACTCACTTGCCGTCTTAATCATATCCCTAGTGAGCACCAGATAGCTTGCCATTGTTGTGTGATTAGAATAGAACAACAGGTCCATCTTGGCAAGAATACTGACAATATACAGAATAATTCTATTTACCTGCAATAGCCGCAAGGAGACTTGTTGGTTATCGGATAGACGTCCGCTATCCATTGGCCCTAATATATGCAACTTAAACAAAAGCACTGCTTCGTAGAATTTAAACGACAGCCTCTTTAACAACACATCAAGTTGGTCCAGTAGCCCAAAATCAACATCGTGGGTCTCTATTCTTGCCGACAAGTGACTGCCTGTCCCTGTTTGAAGGTTTCGGGTAGTACTAGAACTCGACAATGGGGGAGGTAGGCCCGACATAAGGCCTGGCGACAAACTTTGCTTTCTGTAATTGTCGATAGATTCAGCAGCTTGAGAACTGATGGTGGATACGCGCGACAAGGTCCGAGGGGTGATGCTGCCCTTGTTGTGGGGGTTCAAGGTTATCTCCTGAACAACATCACCATAGCTGGCCCCTACAAGGTAATTCTCTAGCGACAGTAAAATAAACTGGAACTTTCGAAAGAACCGACTAACCACTATATGGATTATGTTCCGCTGTTCTCGTTCTTTATCTGCATGATTCGCAATCTTCCCAGACGATTCTTCCTCCATATTCAACATCCCCACTAGATCTTGGACATCACACAAATCGTCGTCAATATCCCGAATATCATTAAACTTGCTCTCAATGAAGTAGATTACAACTTTCGGATTTTTTAAAAGGGCCGTCGTCAAAATAAAAAGCTCTTCCTTAGCTAAATTATGCAGAGTCTTCCAATGAACAAAATTCAATTTTGATTTACTCATCTGCTCCAAATACCGCTTACTACTTTTAATTAAATGAATATAGTATATTATAATATTATTATAAAATTAGATAGATTTAATTAGGGGTACTCGGTTCAAAATAAAAACTAGGAACGTCAAAATTTATATTATTAGTTACTTGGATTTAAATTCGCAAGTAATTTATACTGGATAAGATAATCATGGCAGCAATCTCTCCGCTTATTAGAGTAATCTTAGCAGTCCTAGCTATAAAACACTTTCACCATGCTTACGACATACATATTAAACCTTATCAATTAATTAATTAACTATTTTCTTATAAGAAGTAACTATTATAATATTTTATTGCACACCTTTCCTGAAAGTATGGTTCAAAATTATGAACAACTTTTGATTCATTATTTGTTTCACACACACCTATAATAACAATTATTGGTTCGATCAAAAAAAAAAAAAACAATTTTACCGATAATGTTAAATGGTTTCATAACTAGCGAGTGATCGAGTGTTATTTTAACGACTTTTTATTATTATTGACTTATTACTGCTGTATCGGGCACGCTAGACCTCCCGTTTTGTAGCACTGGGCGCTGGAATTACGTTTGGCTATGTCAAGTCCACTGCAATTGCAGGGCAAATCGCTAAAGAGAGTAGGGTTTTCAATTATATAGTCTGAATGCGCATATTGATGATCCTACTTTAATAATCGACCATCCTTAACACCCCATCTTAATTTAATTGAATCTACCCTATTAGCCGATAGAAGAGCCCGTATGCCCCAAGTTGCTAAGCCTGTAATATTGACAACTGCCAATGCGGATGAATTCGACCCTGAAAATCCAGAACCATACTGGACAAGTTTACAATAATTATGGACACTAAGATATAACTCGATAACTCCTTTATTAACATTAAAACCCGCCCATTCGAACGTTATAAACTATTTTAGTCACTAATTAATTTGCGGGTGTCGTGTCGATATATCAACCCTATATGTCACTACCTTATTCACTCAACATTATGTATGTATATTAATTGCGATTATTTTTAAAGCTGGTTCTTTTTGGAAAGTGGGATGTTTCGTTTTTGCAATACTGGTTGTACGCGAGCATATTGTCGCAAGAAAGATTTATTCCTGGCGACACGTTTAGGGCTTTGCAGTAGGTTTCAAAATACATTTGCCGGTTAAACGAAGCTTGGTTTCCTTTGTTCCACGACTGGCACTCGTTTCCACCATTAATAATGTTTGTAGTTAGCCCAAACCCAGGTTTGCGGCCACAATTTAGATCATACTCACTGGGGACATAATTGCCCGTCATCACAGCGTGGCAGCTTGGTTTGTTATATTGGGGCGTCATCCAGTACCAGATAGCCGTCTTGAATGCAATTTTACCGTCTTGTATGACAAGTTCGGGGGTTTTAAGGAGCCGGTCGTCCTTGTAAAGATACTGGCTGGCTTGAGCATAGTTGTAATTATAGGATAGCTGAATAGGCCCCCGTCCGAAATAATCTTTATTCGCAGCACAGGGGAATTCACTGCTTTGCTCACAGTATTGGTTGCAAACCGTATTGTCACACGCAACCTCCTTGCAAAAGCAAAGACCCCAATCATAAGGCTGGCCTTTCCACCATCCCGTCGTCTCTTGCGATATTTGGGCTAAAAAGGCTGCAAGTTCTAATTTTCTCGTCTCCATCGTACCACATTTTAAAAAAAACTTGTCTTCATTCGCAGCACAAACAAAATTATTGTATGTATACAATCTACCACATTCTTTTATATGGTTTCTATGAGGAAACATGGAGTTGAATTCTTTTTCAGATATCAAACTTTGGACGTCATTTTTTACTGATCAAGTGGTAAAATTAGATAAGGGGATAAAAATAATAAAAAAAACAAAAAACAATTAATCTCTAAACAATAATTTATGGGACAGCATGGCATAGTATAGCTATGTATTGAGTCGGGTAATGTCGATAATAATTTTAATGCTTATAAGTTTTATAACACACACCTGCACATGCAGCCAGTCCAGTTAGTGATAATAACATCAATACTGAAATTATATGAGCAGCCATAAGGAATAATATTGGACAGATAAAAATAATACTGTATTGGTCATGTAATGTAAATTTAAGCAGTATCATTTAATCTATCAAGAGCGTAATTAATTATCTAATAAGGCTACATAAGCTATTCTATTAATTATCAATTTTACGGCCAGATTAATACTGTCTGGATTGACACTATTTGTTACTAACAATGCATATTAAATCCTGTATGATTAGAGTCTACAAATAATTGTTTATATTAAATTTTGCCGAAAATTAAAAAAAAGGGATATAAATAATGGGTCAACAACAGCAATTAGCAATCTCCAGTCTAATAAAGGAGCCCAGTGTATTAAATTTGCAGTCTACATTGCTTCTTATCGGTAATTTCTATTTTATATGGATGCATAATATCACCTAATTATTATGGCTACCATAATTACTCCCTTTTTGCTAAATAATACCTTTAAATATGCACAGAACATAACATTGATGCCATTGCAGACGGTATAGCTGGAACCGAAAACGTATCGTTGATCTTAGACTGTCTCAATTCATTGTCGCTGGACCTAGTCGAAGCAGCTTTAAAAATTGTTGTTGTGTTTTCACGAAATGAAGCTCTTCGTGCAATTATCAGTGGGAGTATCTGTTTTATCAAACTTAAAGAATTTTTAACTGCGTATATTCAAGAACTGGATTGTGGGACCAAGTCTTTATATTTTCGAATTGCATGCGAGTCAATGCGAGTACTAGCGAATTTATGCTACAACAGTGATTTTGGGCGTACTCACGTGTTCAACAACAATATCGGTCCATTGGTAGTAGACATAATCCAAAAATTATCAACTTCTGCATTGCCGAAGGATAGTGCAGATTATTTAATCCTTAAAATAGCATTCGGGTGTATTTTAAATTTTATTTCGAGCAATAACGAACAGGATGATGAAGATGAGCTGCATAGTTTACTTATGGGAATGAATCTTGTGAGTATAGTAAATGCGTCGTTTTATGAAATGAAAAGGGGACTCGGGTATCAAAGTTGCGACTCGGGGTTGATTAAGAAGAGATTTGAATATGATCCAACGTGTTTAATTGATGCCGCGAGATTAATAGCTGGTAATGATAGGGAGACAGGATTGAAACTAACATTGCATATTAAATCAATACATACTTCTTCAGCTGAAGAAACAAAAATTACCCCAATTTCCGATCAGCCAGATATGAATTCAGTCAAGCAATCAATAAGGGATTGTCTGACAATGATTATGAGAGTCATTGAACGGTTACTAGAAGATGATCAAGTAGCTGTGGATTTGTTTGCCACAACTAACATAATGGACTTCTTCTTGTGTGCGTCTAATTCCACCTTATCAACTAATGCAACGACCCATAAAGACGATAGCAAGATTTGCTGCAACCACTCGCCTTTAGAAGAATATTCGCTGGCCCTAATGACTGCCACAATTGAAGACAATGAGATGTTGCAGCAGTGGATGGTATCGGAATATACACTCGATTCGGTGTTCCAAATCCTCACAACTGTGAAATGCAAGCGGTTTTTAACTGAGTTTACAAAAGTAGTTGCATATATTTACGCCAAACAAGATGATTTGTTCACAACGCTAGTCACATCAGTAGCACCTGACATTGACCAAACAGCTGCCTTTGAAAAATATATCGAAAAGGTTGTGTCCATCTTATTTATAGACAACTCAGATGTGATCACGCTTGTAGTGTTGCTATTGGCAAATATTAGTATCTCCGATGAAAAATGCATCCAGCTACAAAAGTTCAATATAATTCAGATCATCAATGCCTTGGCAAGAGGGTATGCTGAAGTCGCAACGAATGAGCCTTGTCAATATAAAGGACTGCATGCATTGCTTGCATTATACAAAAATTTATCCATCTGCGATATTACCTGCAAATCATTAGTCGAATCTGATTTTTTACAAACAATCAGCGGTTTATTAGATGTGAAAAATGAGTCTAATAATGCGCTCTTAGTGGTGATTTTTAAAATAATCGCCAAAAAGAATCCGGAAGAGGCATTTATTTGGCTGACAGCAGTCACTTCGAACTCCAATATAGCCGATAGTGACAAGCTAGATACTAATTATGCAGTGAAAATAATGAATTTTATTTGGGAGTGTGTTAAATCAGATAAGGATGGGATTAAATGCGAGTCTGTGAGAGCCATCTATCATGTTATTAGTACCCTTCCGGCTAATGGTACCCAAGTGAGTCACAATATTTCGAAGGAGTCGATTGATTTACTTATCGATGCATCAATTTACATTATCGAGTCGAAATTTTCCGTATTACGCCCTGAAATAAGAAGTGGACTGTCAGTTATACTCAACAACAACGGCTTATCATCATTGTTACCACTAGAGAAACTCGAAAAGATCAGATCGATTGTATAATGACTTGAGAATAAAAGTTTTATCAAGATTGTATTAATACGCACTAATAAATAATAATTATTATTACTTTATGATTAATCTATACCTTTATTTAATTATCCAGGCGGATATTCTTTCAAAGCAATGGCCTGTTTCTTACGTTGGCTGGTTTTTTACGGATGAACATGAAGACCATGTACGATGTGATTATAGAAAGCGAGAACCATGTGAAGATGTACTCCATGTGCTGGTTTCTGATGGAAACTACAGTTTGTCCGCCGAGTGGGTACGTGTAGCGCTGGTCATCTTCTAATGTCCGGACGAGAAGCAATGGATAAGACGACGTATGTTGTGCCAGCTCCAAAACATCAACATAGTGGAACTGCTGTTTTTCAGGGCTATTTTTAGCAAACGTGCCACCACCTTTATCGCCACACGAGACTATCCCCTCAAGCGTTACCATGCCCTTAATCTCTGCATTTTCCCGCATTCGCTGGCGAATATACTCTCGGGGAACAAACCCTCGATTCACAAGGATCTTTTTATTGTCCCCGTTAGCGAGTACAAACGGTGTAATAATATGCGCACCATAATCATGCTCGGACAGTATATTTTTCTTAGGGTGGATGACAACCTCCTCACTGTGTATAAATTGGCCCGTTACAACCATCTTTTCGTATTCGTGCTGCTCTGCATAAGTAAATGGGTCTGCTATATCATCTGAAAGAGGCGTGCTTGGCCGATTCAATTTAGCTCCTAAAAACTCTATAAACGCAAGCTTTTCACTCAGTCTTTTGACCTGCCAACATCCTAGCCCAAAACATATAAACGGAATCGTACATACTGCATATTTGTACACCAAGGAAAGCCCCGTATCTAACCAATTAGCGATCCAATTTTGATTGTAATAATAATGTGAGTGATGTTTAAATTTAGATTTTGGTAACTAATTATCACGACTCAAATGTAAAATGCCAGTAATTAAGTAATGTCTAAATATTAGGGTGCCCTAAATTCAAATTGAAGCTAAGAATTAAATACTTTTTTTAATGGTTAATTGTGGTGCCTGTGTCGAAAACGCCTGCGTTAATCGTAAAACTCGGCCACTGCCCCTGAATAAAAATCTAGATCCATTCATTTAACAAAGTATATTATTATTAGCAATATCAAGATTGCAATCAGTGTAATTACCGACATGTACTGTCCCTTTCCTAGATTAATAATATCAATGGTAATCAAGTATTAATCCAATATGAATTATCTAATTTGCAATTCTTACAAAATAAGATTAGGATTACAAGGAGTTATTATAAATATAGTGTGACATACCGAATGTGGAAGTAAGTAGGTGGTCTAGCTTCTGGTTCATTGTATTGAGTGTACTGTCTGTTCGTTCAGAAGCCCGCTCAAGTTCAGTAAGCATGTAGTTTTGCTCATCGAGTTCGTCTCCAATTTCCATGCCCATGAATTTAACCTGGCTAATGAGATCAGATGCTCGGTCCAGTGACTCGTCCTGCATCTGGATGGTTGTCTGTGTGTACTCTGACAAAACAGGCCGTGTCCCAGATATCAGCTGCTCACATGCTTTCTTTTTATACTGATACACCTTAAGTTTGTCCCGTGATGCTTCAATAAAGTCTTGTCGCCGCCTTATTTCATCCGATCCAAGCATAAATCGGTCGGGATTCTTTACTACTACATCTATTGTCTCGCTCAAGTCATCCAGAGCACCCTCTGTTTCCTCAAAATTATCCCTCAATTGGTCCAAATAAGTCTTTCGCTTAATTATATCATACTGGCCCTGCAATTGGCTCAGCATTTCCCCACCAGCTTCTAACAACTCAATTACATCCCTATTCGTCACCAAACAATTTTAATATAGTATTAATAATCGACATCTATAATTAATGCTGGTACACTAATAGAAGTTTCTCTCTCTATGTGTGTGGTATAATTATGAGCATAAAAATATAAAATGCAAAACCTACTTTTTAACAATCTGAAAGGGGTCTTGTGGCGCAGTTGTAGTCTGTATATACGATAATAATGCAAGAAACCCCACTTATTTAGTTATTAATAGTTCACTACTTGAGAGTATGTTGTGTAATTGCTACACATGACTATTTACCATTGAATTTAATTTTGAGGGGATGCCTTTGGCTTTCGTTGGGTCCGATTAACAAAGCAAATTACTAAAGTTACAGCATACGATCAAATATATTGGCCATATAAGATAAACAAATTAAAAGGCAGAGATATCATTTAATTTATCGTTAATTGTGGCAATGATTGGGCAAGTGCATGTGGACGTATCTATTGGTCCAGTCTTGTTAATGGATATTGATCTGGTGTGTTTGCAATTTGTGTTATTTGTACCCTTACTTGATGGTTCGTCGCACGTGTAAGAGGAGCAGGTTAGGTTGGTGATGGTTGAGTTGCAAAAGGACGCGCCGAATGATTCGAGGCCCTTTTGGTGGTAGAGGGAGACAATTGATTTATGGGCATCGTTGGTATGGTACCAATGCTTAGCATCTTCTTGCGACTCCCATACGGTGTAATTTAAGTGTGTTCCATTGCGGAAGTATTGTGGGTTTTTGTAGTAGGAGGGAAATGCAGATGGAATGTCGCAGTTCTCTATACATTGGTCGGTGTGCACATGGCGTTTTTTAGGGACCCTTTTGAGGTCTGCGATGGGATTACTAGAAATGATCACAGGAAGAAACTCCATGTCTACATTCATGTGAAAACCCTTTGTGTTGTTTTCTTTAAAGTCTCTAAACATTTTCACAGTATGGGCACCAATCACAATATGGTCGAAATCCGAGCTGATTAGAAAGTGGCCGACATTGCTTGTGACATAGCCGGGGCTAGTTGTTGTGGCGATGCTTTTTTTAGTGGACGTCTTCATCACAAGCCCAACCTGTGAACCAGCGATTCGGTAAATGGGGGTCTTTGCGCAATAATACTGGAACCCCTGGGGTATAACAAGTATGTTAAGAATCACAAAGAGACTTTGAATAAAGTAAATAAGGGCCCTTAATAAGCCATACCGGAGTCGATAGGTTAAACCAAACATGTTGCCTATAAAGCTATGTTCTTCTAGTTTACAGGACCCTTTGACTACTTCTTCTACTACTTCTTTATCCACTTGCTCTAATAATGATGTTAGGTTCAGTGGGTCATACACCGCGTCGAAACAAGTTCCCAGATGCTTTAGGGCGGCAATAAATGACCAACAAATACTTTGGTGTATGATCCAATTGCTTCTTCCAGCGTTGTACTGGTTATTTGAAAGGGTTAACATTGTAGCGAGACTTGCAATTATGAGTGCAGTGGATAATCCTGCAAATATAGTAGACTCTTTAATTATATACCAGCATGTAAGTGACAAGATTGGTATGATGAACCCTGAGCCCCCATTGGTCACGATAATTGGGTGAGGGGATAATAGGGAAAATACTGCTCCAATTGTCAAGTACACAACCGCATTAACTGCTGTTTGCCTAGCTGTATTATATCGCCAGGATGCATTACTTTGTTGTTGCTGTGAATGTTGGGCATTGCAGTTTCCGTCGCAATAAATAACTAGCAATAATAGACCACCTAATAATGCTGATAAATGTGCTAGTCTGAACAATACAAGAGAAAGCGTGCTCATTTGGTATAACGATAGAAGCATGTAAACACTGATGAGTATAGATGACACATGACGGCTAATTAGCTTGATGGGCCTACCGTCATTAGCACACGCCCTGCTACCCATAACAACCAAGATCGTTGCCAATAGTAGGACATCGGTTTGATATATAGCCACACTTCTATCTAACGCAATAAAATTCCCCAATAATAGATCTAAGAGTAGGTGTGCATTTGGGAACACCAATCGTGGTTGTATATGATTTGAATCAACAGTAATGTTGTCGCCTAACATATTATATCTAATAAACGGATCCTTTTGTTTGAGTATATATGTGCTTGCGTATATAACAATCGCTATGCCTGCATTTGCGAGCCCCATTTGAAAGGCGAGGGTAGCAATAGTCGGGCTTAACTGGGGTTGGTGGATATTTTTTGAAAATTTATCGACAAAGCAGATGGCCAAGGAAGTGTACAATAGAGCAAAAAGCAAGAATGACGATAGCAGATAGCGGTTTAAATTAGATGTGAAATGCAGAATGTTGTATTTAATGAAAAATGGCACCCCCTCGACAGCCTTTAAATTAGTTATCGAGCTCGCATTGCTCATCCCTGTGCTTTGGTTTGTAAATATTATTGCTAATATTAGGGGTGGAACCTCGATGGTTTGTATAAATGGAATTTACTGATGTATCGTTTTATTTATTTGTATAGGTAAGCTCCATAATCCGCCTCGGGGTCAAAGGGGACCCATCTTGCGGCTGGGAAGGAGTGTTTGTTGCTCAAGTACCATGACATAGTAACGATCTTGCCCACATGGGCCTCGTTTCCTTCGGCTTGTGTGGTATTCGCGTGGAGACGCAAGTCCAAGGTGTTTCCGAAATCAAAGAGGGGCCCTGTTTTGCCCCTTGTTTTATTGACAATGAAGTCGTAGAAGGAGGATAGGTGGGGCAGGATGATGTCTTCTTTGATGTAGAGTAAATGGTCTGGGTCATGCACGGCCTTGAGGTCCTTCGGGAAGATGGGGGCGAGTATTTCCAATGCCTTGAACAGAAACTGGCGGATGGTGTTTCCCTTCTGCATGTGCACGCTGTAGCGATGTCCTGTTCCGTCCCAGTACGAAAAGAAGACTTCGATGGGCTCTTGCTTGATCAGGTCTTGCATCAACACCCACTCCTCCGTCAACTTCTCCCGCAACAACCGCTCAGCTTCCTCACGCTCCCGGTCCGGCAAGTGCGACGTATCCACACTAGGGTCCTTCTTAGCCCTAGCCAACCGCCCCCTTTGTGCTATCGCATCCAATTTATTTTCCGTATTATCCGAATTATCCGTATCATCCAAAAATGAAAACGATAATTTGCTTGCACTATGGCTAGCCTTAGCTTTGCCGCCCACCGAATTATCCTTAGCAAACGAGGTGTGTCGTTTGCGGTCACGTGGAGCTGCGGGTGCTAGCAATTCTGCATCTGTTTGCTGGATGCTGTTGTGCTGCTTCCACTCCTCAATAGTCATCAACCCACCAGTCGATCCAATGCCCGATTTGGATTTGCCAGCCGCCGAATCGTCAGAATATTTGAACTTGGCTACCGAGACACTACTGTCGTCTGCAGACTCATATTTCCGTTTCAGCTCTTGCAACTTACTACTATCCTTGTCTCGGCTGTCTTGGAGCCGCTGTGCAAGATTTGCCTTGTCATACGACCCTTTGTAGCTGCTCATATGGTAATGTCTTATATATTTAACCGGAAAAAGGAATCGGATTATTATTTGGTGAATATTTTTATTTTAAAAACCGCCCGAAGGCATCTTTATTACCATACCTTTTCAGGCTTAGACATATTATAATTAAACTATATGAATTAAAGGAAATATTTTTGTTGTTATTATTTGTTTGGGTCTCGTACTCCGACCTGAGTAGTTTATCTTTGATTGTCGCTCGGGTTGGATATCTTGTAGGAAACACGCAGTTGTTCCTGCGGCTATTTCTTGTACACTATTAATTGCCTTATCTCTTATTTTCACTTTGTTGCCCCATGCATCTATATTACCCCCCTAATAGGAAGCCTAGGCAGGGTGTGTTCGACAGATGTGTAACTTGGGGCCTGGGCTTTCCCAATGCGAGCATAGCAATTTGGTGTGTTCCAGATCGTCTGATACGGCTAGTTTGCAGAGAGAACATTCCGCAAGGTATTTTGGGTCTACTATTTTAAAATAAAGCATGCGATAATGGCGTTAAGTAAATTTTAAGCCTCGCTTTGCGTATTAGGTTTGACCCCTAGTTTACCGTCGGGTTCTCTCCTACTAATTTATTCACGCTAATTAACCTAAAATTTCCTATTGCATGTTTTTTCCAGAATCCTAGGGTTCTATTAGGTGTAAGATTGGCTTTATATAACTCGATAGCTTTAATTTTAGCCCATATACCTTCATCGTCTTGATCATCTTTATCTTTTTCTTCCTCATTTTCTGAATCAAGGCTATGTCGAGGGCGTCTAGCCTCAATTCGCTCATCCATGGGTAGATTAATAAATTTGTTCAATATATTAGCACGTAGTTCAGTTACTCGGCCCGCCCAAGTGTGCTTACTTATCGATGGTTCTTTTACCAACGTCGCGATGTGGATCTTAAGGTTACCTGCTTTTTCTAATAGCCTACAGGCAGCCGATTTCCAAATTGTGTCGAGAGTTTTATTGTTGTACTCTTCTCTGATTGCTGTCAGGTTAATTGACTTAAGACTAGATCCTACTGACGCTCTCATAAATCCATTTAATTGTAGTTTAATTATTGGTATAACTTCTGCCCCGTACGTAATGGATGGGATAATGACATTTTTCAGTACCATTAAGTTTGCCAAAGTAGGGAGTTTGTATAAGTTGTTTGAGTACTCTCTGTATAGTAGCCATAGCCGTTTTGTTCTTTGCTCGAATACATGTTTACATTTAAGGTCGCCTGTGAGGGGTTTGCCCAAGTAGGTATATGTATTTGTAGAGTTTGGTATCTGTGTTTGAGATTGTGATGTACTGCTATAATTCCGCATTCAGCGACATTAACTACCATTCCATTTGTCGGCGCCAAGAATGTATTTAATGGCAGAGTTCTGTAGGTTAATCATTTTTAATTGGATTATGCCAAGGACCATAAGCTGGTAATAATTCAAGTAAGTAACCAAATTCTGATAAAATCCGCTCAAGATCAGCTCGACGGTGTATTCGAGCATTATCCATGACAAACGTGACGTGTGTCGTGTTTGTACCACAAAGAATTACATGGTAATTGTGTACAAAATCGTTTAATAGCACTGCCGTAGAATTAGCATCCATAACCTTAAAATGATAAATATTATCAAAGGAAATGGCTGCCATTACTGATATGTTTTTGCACCTAATAGTAGGAACCTTTTAGGTAGCCCTCTCGTTTTTTTAAAATATCCGTACGTTGTTCTCCTCATTGCCTGAAACCCAACTTCATCTAAAAATACTATCATTTGCCTTGTAATTATTTTTCCCATCATTGTCGATGCGAATGTTATTCTTTCAGCCTCGACAACATCACTGCTAGATCTTTCCACAAATTTTTAAACTCGCTTAAATGTAAATCGCAGCTTTAATTTAGCATTGTTAATGGTAGCTATACAAACACTTAAATCAATAAACGTGTCTTCTAACTTCCTTTTAGTTCAATTAATCTAAGAGTAAAATCAATTGATAGCTGCTAAACTGTAAAGCCAATTGTTCTAACTGCAACTTTTTTAATTTTGAATGTAACTCGCTTTTTAGATACATATGAGCCATAGCGTTGGTAATTTCTCCAAATTCTACTAACAGAATCGTATCTAACTTCGTAAAAATCTAACACCTTTTGGCGCCTTATTATAACTGCACTATGATTATTTTGGTCCGGATTTGTTTGTATGTGGTCATATTGGTTACCTTGATCTTCGATCTCCTTTTTATCCCTACTATTTTGTAGATTATGAGTTATTGCAATATCTATTGTTCCATACGGTACAATTTATTATGGGCGAGTTGATTATTATTGTTAAATTTGTCCTTCAACTGTGAATTCATATTTGCTTGAATAAATTTAAGGTTTGCTTTTAAAAACAAAAACCCTATACTATTGTTTTAATATTATATTTGTTATTATCTGTTATTATGGTGTAGGCTGGATGAGTGTGTTAAAGTCTAATGTGCGAGCATGGAATTTGATTAGGGAGTCTCTGTGGCTGATCGAGATGTATGCTATTTGGGCAGACTTGATGAGTGTGTAGAGTTGGTGTTCGCTTGCCATGTCTAAGGAGCTTGTAATCTCATCAAGGAGGGCAAAGTGGGGGCGATGGTACAGCAGCCGGCCAATGCACACGCGCTGCTGCTGGCCTGGCGACAGGATGCTATTAAAGTCGGCCAAGACATGCGAGCCGCCCATTGCAGCCGCCACACCTGCAAGTCCAACATCTGTAATAATAGCCTCTACCTGCTGGAGCACCTGGTCCGTCTGGTCAAGGAAGGATAGGCGGCACGGATACACAATCTGGTCGAACAACGAAAGCTCGTACGGCAGGTATGGTTTCTGGGATATGCACATTATGTACTTGTCCCTCACCATAGCTGCCATTCGTCCCGACAAGTGTTTGGTCTGCTGAGCATTGCAGATTACACGGACATTGTCCAAAGCAAGCGTGTTTTCCCAAAGACCCATCATGATGCGAAACAATGACGTCTTGCCACATCCACTCGGTCCGGTGATCAGGAGCGAATCGGCACCGCCCCTGGCCAACTCAAGTGACACGTTAGGGACAAGCAGTAACCCGTACGGCGTCTTTATGTTGATGTTGGACAGTTCGATCTGTTCACTGCCGTAGCGTATGTGCCGATCTACACGATTCTCCTGTGGCTTGGCATTCATGCTCAGACTTTTAATTGCCAAATCAGCACTGGTTACGGTGGAGAGCGACTGGTGGACTCCATAGGACCTCTTGGCATGGGCAATGAGGCTGGAGAGAAGTGTGGATAGCTGGATGATTGTGGTGAAGCCAAAGAGGAGGTTGATGAAGACACCTGCGGTCTGTGAGATCCAGGTGGGCTTGTCCTTGCCCTCGAGGTACGTGAGAGCCAGATTGGTAAACACGGCATAGCCCAGGCTCAGATAGAGCACCAGCGTGACAGCATAGCCAAAGCCATACTCCAGCGCGTACAGCCCCAGCTTGACGACATTGGCGCGCAACACAGACTGCGACACTTTGTCAAAGGCATACTGGATCTGCCGCGCTTCATAGTCTGTTCGTCCATATAGTGAAATGTCTTCTATCTTTAGCTTAAACACCACATGGAAGAACCGAAATACAGCTTCGCGCCACTCAATGCGATAGACCCATTTCGAAACAAAGCCCAGAGTGTATATGTTGCAGCACCCAGAAACAAAAGACCAAATGACTGCAATGAGAATCCCAAACCATCCGCACCGATGGTACGTGTCTATTGCATACCAAACAATCGTCCCGAGCCCCTCAAGAAGTCCCCCACTCCCGTTTATCCCTCCCAAAAATTGACTCATTAGCGCCGTAAAGTCACGAACATCAACTGTGATCCGCTGGTCTGGATTCTCAGCAGGCATTTTTGGCAAATTGATTGTCGACCGCTTCATCTCAATATCATCATTATCAATTATAACTTCTGGCGATTCATCGTCTAAATTGCTTCGCTGGGACGCCACTTGTAAGATTCGGTACGCGTTTAAATGGGTGAAATACATTGCGTGGAGACGCTGGGTGAGTACTATGCGCCACCGCAACGCCATCATATCGACTAGAAATGCTCGGATGGACTTCGAAATCGTGCACGCAACCGACCATATCACTAGCTCAATAATATGGTTGCGGAACTGCTTCTTGTGCTGAATAAACAGATCGCTGTATATCAATCCAGGGATCAAGATAACTTTGTACCCTGCGTAGATATAAAATGCAATAACCAACGGAATAGCCGCAACGATTCCCATATTCACATAACTAGAGAAGACCAAATAGCTAAAATACACTCCACAAATTCGAATAAATTGAAAATCAAATGTCGCCTTTCGATAATCACTTGGCACCCCACTCAGCTCCGTCTTAATAAAATGA
The DNA here is from genome assembly GCA_034693865.1 of Ceratophysella sigillata. Taxonomy (NCBI): domain Eukaryota; kingdom Metazoa; phylum Arthropoda; class Collembola; order Poduromorpha; family Hypogastruridae; genus Ceratophysella; species Ceratophysella sigillata. The sequence goes on from JAQFXY010000015.1 coordinate 33,769, forward strand.
CTTTTGCCCTGCATTTGCGAAAACAAATATATTATTAAAAAAAAAGAATAATTTTACTTTTAAAGCGATTTACATCCTACTAGAAAAGTAAATTATTTATATTAACTACTTAATCATCATCAATAACAGGATTTATATTGAACAAGGGACTTGTTTCATTGTTGGACTGTAAGAACAACCTGATGTTGTTCAATAATATTAACTGTTGGTTTGCAGTGGTAATAGATGCTGATTCTTGGGACTGGAGTATAGCCAGCGTTAGTTTCTTTTGTTCCGCGACATCGTCTTGAGATAGATATTTGAATTTGCAATTTTTGCGGGCAAGTCCATAAAAACATGAAATGGATCTATTATCTGGTGTACTTATTGTCGCAATTGTTAACTTAAACTTCCATCCCAAATGGGCTTGACAGAGTTCACAGTGGAGGAGCTGCCAAGTGTATCCCGGGAACCATGAACCCTCAGCTATTGGATACCCTGTTAATAAGCACTTTCGGGCTACCTTGAATACGGATATCAATTCGTGGATATAACCGTGGGTGTTCACATATGCGTCAGTGGTTCCCTGCTTTGTTTGGTTTCTTACAATATTGTCCTTTGTGTAGGCTACCAACGCTAGACAATTGTTACAAACAACCACATTCATAATTTTCAAACTTTGATGTGCGTACATTAGCCGTTCTGTGGCACTATTTAACGACAAATAAAATAGCTCCTTTTTCGTAGACAACAATAAACTTTTCCCCACCAGGTACGACCAATGTTCTGTAGATTGCTCCTTTTCATCAACTAGCAATAGATTTTTATTGCCAAAGATAAGTTCTACATAGTGGAGTATCTGGGCCCGCAAGTACTTGATAGACGTAGTTCTGTGAATCTGCGGGACCATTAATGCCACTTCACTAGCCCGATGGTTGTTTGCTGAGGGTGGAGACATGTAAAAGGCAGTCGTTTTCTGCGCTTCAATATTAAAATACACCTGGGGCCGGCTTACCGGTTGATCTATCATACACTTGACGGATTTCCAATGAAGTAGATGTTCCTGCAAAACATGATCTTGGCTTTCTATCTCAAGCCGACAAATGCCCTTTAGTATAAACGAAACCCAATTTTTCAAGTTAAGGTCGTACGCGATTAAAGTAATCTTGCACAGTGTTCCTATTTTAGATGTTGCCATGACTCCGGCTTTATTTATGTAATTTGTCACCGTCCCAATATACTCATTGCCAGCTGCCACATGGCCTAGTAATGCGTTTACATACCGTGGATCGGTAATCTTAACTGGGATTGAGCTCGATGGAAACACAACTGTTTCATTCAGTGGCAATATCCACATCCCTACGGGCTTATCAACAGTCCATTCTTCATTTATTATTCCATCAATTATTGGTGTATTATTTATATTTACAACGTATGATTCATCATCCCCCCTATTGGGAAAATGTCCGAACGGATAATAATCAGCCAATACAGTTGGTATAGACCGTTCAGTAATACTATCATACTCCCCCTCTGTGTCTCCGTATACACTATTATCTATATAGCCATCGTTTAAATCAATTTCATCCATCGTGCTATCTCCAAATAATTGAATTATTTCATTCAATCGTCTTCGATTAAGACTATCTCTAAAGGCCCGATTAAGTCGATCAACATTTAATAATCGATTATTATGAAAAATTTCACCATCAATCTCATCATTACTGATGACATCATCGCTGTCTCTCGAAGAAATATTCAAGTCGTTGATGTTGGTTGCCCTGTTCATAAAAAAATAAAAATTAAATACTTTCCGCACCATAATATTAATAAACTAAATGTACTAAAAATGACCATCAATGTTTATTAATGTCCGTTGGCTGTGTTAAACTAGGAGTGGGGGGCTTAATATCCTTTTGAAGCCTGAAAAACTCAATTAGGACCGGATGCGATCGTATTTTGAAGATGTAGGCGCGGTACAAGGCCATTTTATCAGAATCGTTGTTGCTAGATGCCTGTTGGTATTGATCAGTGGTATGCTGTAGTTGTGCCATGAGCTCCTTAACTAATTGCAAACTTTCTGCGCTCATAGAGAATGGTTGTGATGGTTGCGTGGGATACTGTTGAGGCCCAGTATTAACCAATTCAAGATTCTGTTGAGGCAATGGTGGAGGTGGTGGAGGATTAGAGTTATTAACACTTTGCTTTTCTTGGGATAATAACCATAATTTAAACTTTTCATTGAGTGGTTTCTCGGAAAGGTTTTTTACATATTCTCTGCATCTAGCGACAAGCAACTTAGTCTTTTCTAACTTTTCCAGCGTCTCTTGTGGCAACTGCGCGGGCAGGTTGTTAATGTCAGCATTCATAGAACTGCTGGCAGAAGCCATTTCCAGTGTTGCAATCGATTCCAGCATTACTTTTAGCTTAGATTCAAAAATAAGTTTGTATTTGGCCACTAAAGAATCTTCATAGTTTCCTAGGCTTGTATCAAGGCGCGGATCATTGCAATTAGGGTGGGCCTTTCCTCCTATAAATTTCGGTGAACTAAAATTAGACTTGATTGTATCACCTGGCTGAGAACTGTATTGCATTCCCATAGTAGGTGATAACAGAGGTGGAGGTGGTGGAGGTGGTGGAGGTGGTGGCAATAGATAAGTCATATGGCTATTATTGTTAATATTATTAAACACCAATGATGGAGGAATTGATGTTGGCGCTCGTTCAAATGGGTATGGCCTTTGAGGTGGTGGTGGCGGTGGTGGAGACCTAGAACGAGACCTAGAACGCTTAAATATCTGTTGATTCTTGATAGTTTTAGTTGGCGCTTGTTTAGTTGGCAATAGTGGCGGTGGCGGTGGCGGTGGCGGTGATAGATAGTGTGTAATGTGTTGTTGAGTAGGTGGCTTACTAGTTCCATCATTAATATGATCATAATTAAGCCCACTAGAATTAAAATGCGGGTATTCTTTTTTCAAAGTTTTATTGTAATCATGCACCAATATTTCATCTTGCCTTTCCTGCTTCATCATTAATTTTGCAGGCAATGTCGGTGATTGTGCCGATTCTGGTGCTGGTGGTTGAGCTGTACTAACATCTTGGTTTCGCATCATGTTACGACGGCTGGATGCTTCTCTGACACGTTCTTGCTCAAGCATTACGTTTCTTTTGTGAAGTCTATTCCTGAGGTCATTGCAGAAAGGCAAGATACAGGTCGTCAATTGACAGGTCTGTGCGTGGATATAGGATATGGCAAGGAGTTGTTTGCAAATACTGCATTCGCTTTTAGACTTAACACATGTTTCTGAATGGTTTACTACAAATTTCATCTTTTGGCAGTTTTCGTAGCTGCAAGCATCGTCTTTACACTTACAAGCATGTACAATCGAAAACGCGATTCTTTTTACATTTCGAGATCGCTGTTCTTCAGTAGAACTATCTGTCCCAGTTGGCTTTGCATAAGAATTAGCTACGCCGTGCATTTTTTCATTATTATTCAAATTGGTACCTGTGTAATTATTCATGTTATTAGGTATATTATTGTTACCAATAGCCTTATACTTATATTTTTTGTTATTATTGCTAATAGCAGAGTTTGTTTTAGGTGCATCATTATCAAACCCAAATCCTATTTCTGTAATTGGATGAATGTGTCCTGTTGCGGTATAGCAAGTGTAACAAAGGTCAAAATCTTCGCATGAATCGCAATGGTAGCGAGTATCAACTGCTGTGATTTTGGTTGCACAATTATTGCAGGTAAATTCGCAAGACTCTTGAACATCGACCCCGTTCATAAGGTGCCATAACAACATCACTGTCGAGTATTTGGAGTTACGGATCGTGTCAAATTGATAATGGTGCTCTCTGGATAAGTTTAGAAATCCCTCCCTACCGTCCATAAGTACATTAAAAGATATTGGCTCCGGGTCAATAATTGGTTGCTTATTCTGTCGATTAGGATCGTTAAGATGCACAATAAAGAAATAATCTTTATTTGTCCTCATAAGTTCAAACAATTGGCTTGTTATCTCCGCTTCTTGTTTGTCAAACTGGCTAACATTTACTGCATTTATATTTTTCTTGAATTTTTTCCTGGTCATCTTCTTAGCCTTATTATTCATTCTAATATTTGCATCGTTTTTATCAATCGCTTTTATACCATCAATTTCATTTATACTTCCTTCTCTATTACCAATCATAGTATTGGCTCTACATGCGTTGTTGTTGTTATAACTATCATTGTCGTTTTGAGTTGGGTCGCACCCCTTAGTTATTGTTAATTCGATTTGATCGGTCCAATAATCGCCAGAAAAGTGAGGGATATCCGTATATGTGGTCATATCTTCTAATTCCATCTGGTCTAATGCATTATAAAACCCTTTAATAAGAGATTTATCACGCATGGTTTCTAGCATTGTTTGGTACCATTGAGTTAATCTGCGGGGTTTCGGAACCTTTTGTGACTCTGGATGACAATGAAACATGTAATCATCCCCTTGTCTAGGAGGGCATGACCAGATATGAGCATAGGTATACCCTAATCGACTACACCACTCCAAATAAACACTTAAAAATTCGTGATAAATGTTCGTCCTATATACTTTGGGCCTAAAGTGAAACACAGAATCCAAATAAGAAATATAAACCCTTCCTTGATTGGGATATAAACAATCAGATCCTCCATACTCTTGCACATGCAATCCAAAAAAACAAACATCTGCACTACTTTCTTGGCCCGCTCCACCAGTATTATTTCTACCATTACTGCTCGCCATTATGCCTTGATTAATATTGAAACTAGTATTGTTGTTTTGGCGTTGGAACATGAGTATGGCTTTGTGAAAATATGGGAAACTAGATGGGTACTCTGGGTGTCTTTCTAATAGTGCTTTACCGGGCTTCATTTCTTTGCGAGCATTATGTACGACTCGAATGTGCACGGGTTCAATTCGGTTATTTAATTTTTTCAAAAATACATTCAATTTCTTTTGCATGAACTCGGCTAAAGGGGTGAGAGGTAATTTTTCAAGACTAAATCTATTTTTTGACAGCTTGTCTATATCATCATAGCTACGTTCCTTTTGACAGAGCAAACAAAATATCTTTTTGTCTGAAAATTTGTTGTATAGGACACACACAGGATGAACTGGAATACAGCACCCATCACAATATAATAACGGCTCCACAACTACTTTCGTATTATCCTTATCTGTGAAACTAGAGCGCGGTATTGACATGTTACTACTCGTTTCATCAAGAACCGTTACGTGACTCGGATCTGTGTCAAAGCATCGAATGCATATAAAAAACACTTGACCTTGTACTTCAGACGACACGTAATAGACCAAATCTGATCTTGGTATAAGTTTAAAGCCATTGCACCCTCCTGCCCCCATACCATTGCAATAAACAGGCGTTGGTGAAAATGTCCATTTGTGGCCCGCACAACAATAACCAAGGTTTAATAGCACATCATAAACAAGAGATTCCCAAAGATTAGATAAGTTGTTAGCCATTTTGTGAAATTTGTTGTTCTTTGGGTTATATATCCAAGCATTAACAAAGGTTTGCCGAACATCATTGCAGTATTGGAAGTGGTCCGAATACTCAAAGGCTTCAAGCTTTTTAAGAATCGTCCCCAAATCCATGGGGGTCTTAATTTTCATAAAGTAATCAGGAATATTCCATGCCACTACATCGACCGGCTCCCTAAACGGCCACGATTCAATATGAGTTAATAATTTAATATGAAGACTCATTAGATCTTCCGTCACCTGTGCATTTTCAAAGCGTCGTGCTTTAATAAATTGTTGTTGTTGATTTTTATACGGAGTGTATTCTTTCCCGATCAATGCCGGATTTTGTTGAACGGGAAAGGAAAGGCCACCAAGTACTGGCTGGTTGTTAATTATGTTATTCCTATTGTTGATTATACTCTCATCATTGGTGTCTTCTGGAAATGATCTTTTAATGGGACCCTTGTTTAAAATATTTGCTGATTGCTGCTGTGGAAATCCTGATGGTATTTGTATAAGTGAATTGAGTGTAGGAAGAGGCCCATTTGGACGAACAGGGATTCCATTAATAGTTGCATGGGTTAAAATTGATCGTAAATTATGTAACTGGGTGGCATCTTCTTGCGACACACTCTGTTTGATTGAGGCCGCGTAATTTGCCTTGGCAGCAAGCATTTGCACTTTTTTTTGAATGCTGGTGTATTCCTCCAACGTCACATTACTGCTTATATTTTCTAAATTGCTGGTTGCATTTGTAATGGGTAAATAAGCCTTTGCCGATTCCGATATTGTGCGTATACGGAGTATGATATTGGCTACCTCCTGAAAGTACATTTGGGGGGACCTGATCGTTGATTTCGAAAAAATATTTTGCTCAATGCTTTGTGAAATACTTTTTAAAAAAGTCTTCATCTTTACGTCTTCGATTCCTATTAAATATGTTAGAAAGCTTTTGTTCTTTGCGATCAACCCCGCGTTCTTATTATCGTTAGTTAATGCATCTACGTTATCTTGAGGTAAGGGAGAGATGGAGGCTAGGGACATGCAAAATGTCATGAGGTGGTCATTGAAATTATCCTGAGTCAAATTTATTGGCGGCCCGCCACCCATAAGTTGGGTGTAAATTGGTGTACTAGGGCTTATTTTAGAAAATTCTGCAAAGAAAAGCACAAATTCACACAGACCTTTATACAGCGCAATAATCAACATATTCTTTTTAAGCTGAGGGAAGCTATGGCGCCAATCAATGTTAGAAACAACAGGGCCCTCGTTCACAACAATTGACTTGGGCAATACCAATGATGTCATAGTTGGCGATATGCAGGAGGATGAGGCAATGTTTTCATAAGTGCTAGTACTCAATCTATTGCTATCTGATGTAATAACTGGAGAGGTGACAAGGCCAGCAGCTGCTGTTACCGAGGATGAAGGCCATCTCTGTATGGATTGTCGTATTGGAACACATAATATACACGCATTGTCTTGGCAACGTTGGAAATGCCCGAGAATTTCCCGAGAAGACACACAGTGTGGTTTCAAACAGGCATTACCAGAATCGCAGCTCCGAATATGGCTGAGTAACACTTTCATTCTCAAGCAAGGGGCGTGTTCGCATGATAAACATGACTGGCTATGGATAATGAGTGCTAATTGAGAGCGCTGCTTCGTTATAATCACCTCTCTTGTAACCTCTATGTCAGTTGCTGCTGGGGCCAATAATATAGATGGTTGCCTGGAACTTAGTTCGCTATTCATCGTGGCTACATTACGTACATCTTCTTCTCTTGCTAATTCGTCTGTATTTTCCTGTTTATATGATCTCGAACCGTCCAGCCCAATCGGCTTAATCGGCATCGCTAATACTGTCGATTCAGTCAAAATTGGTAGGTGCGAATTCTCAGTTTTTGATTTTTCTACAGATTCGCCAGAATCTACTCGCTCACACAAAGCATCAGTCCCAGTACACAAAAACTCCTTCTTCAACATATTCGCATTGTATTCCTCTAAAATACATTCATCTCCTTCGCCTTCGCCTATATTATTACCTCCCTCCCCGCCAGCTTCAGTGGCTTCCTCAATCGCCTGTCCTCCCGCTCGCATTATTAGTTACCAAAATAATTTAAAAAAAACAAAATATACAATTATTACAATTTTTACAAAGAAAAGATTATTATACGGATTTTTTACCGGTCCCTTGTAGTACGTATAATTATTGTTCCTCTGTAATTAATTTAAAATATAATTATGTCGGCGGTAGAGACGGGACCATTTTTAATTCTGGGGTGTGAGAAGGGTCGCTTAGATGAAACTGAGCTCAAGAAAAATTTAGAAACTGGCACCCTCGAGGTTAAAATCGACTCCATGAAACGAATTATTACTGTATGCTAGTATTATTGTTACACATAATAGCTAAATTAGTTTGATCAACATCTTTCTTCTTTTTTCTTCTTTTTTTTTCTTTTTTTTTTATTAGTTTGTTAATTTTGAAAGAATTTTGATTTCAACATTTAAGCTGTTATTATACCTATTTTTTCTTTTACAGGGATTAGTAGACAATGAAAACTTTCCAAATCTGATGATTATTATAATTAGGTATATTTTACCAATGAAGGAGCATGGGTTAAAGAAACTTTTGTTGTTGTATTTCGAGCTAGTACCTAAGACGGACAGTGCTACCGGCAAGCTTCTGCCACAAATGATTCTTGTGTGTGATGCCTTTAGAAAGGATATAAGCTCGCCGAATGAATTTATCCGGGGATCGACACTACGTTTTTTATGCAAAATCAAAGAGCGTGATATTCTCGAGCCGCTCATCCCAACAATCAAGGATTGTTTATCGCATCGTAACTCGTATGTCCGTAAAAATGCAATTCTATGCATGTATGCTATCTACAAATCATACCCCGCCATCATCTCTGATGCGCCCGAAGTTATCTATGCATATATTGGGAACGAAATGGACCTTGTGTGCAAGCGAAACGCGCTTATTATGCTTTCAGAGTGCGATTTAGACCTTGCTATCAAGTACTTGGATGGCTGTTTAGACAGTATATTAAGCCTAGGCGACATATTGCAATTGGCAGTGATTGAGCTTATCCAACTGATTTGCAAGTCGGGGAAGCTGGCAAACACACAGGCGTATATTCAGGCGATATTTTCTATCAACAAAACGGGACTATCATCAGTTCGATTTGAGGCCGCGAAGACACTGCTTCAGCTTACTGAATCCAGTACAGGGATCAGATCGGCTATTTTGACGTATATCGAAATTATTGGCAAAGAACCAGATATGGGCGTTAAATCAACAATATTAGACCACCTTATCGATTCAGTTCTGCCCGTACCTATTCATAAGGCTGTCCTTGAAGACGTTATCGTAAATCTCTTAAAACTATTATCTTGCAATGACACTAGTATTCGTAAAAAGATTCTATCGGTTACGATCCCCTGTCTTAACTCTAAAAATATCGAAGAAATATTTTCTATTTTAAAAAAATCAATTCAAAAATCACAAGACTCGGAAGAGGTCACTTCAATTGAGTTTAAACGGTCTATGATAGAGCTTCTTCATGATTGCTCCAATAAATTTTCGCACGTCCGCGCCCATATTTTTCCATTGGCCAAGGAGTTTTTATTTGTCAACGATGAGCAAATCAACATATCTGTGATCGATTATTACAAAGATTTGTTTTATTTAGAGCCTGAAAATTTTGCACAACCTATATTTGATATTTTATTGGACGGAATTGAAGAATCTGTAACCAACAAGGTATTTGAATCATCACTCTGGCTTTTAGTAGAGTTATCGAAAACAGAATCGTCTATATTACAAGCACTATCTATGTTATTTCAATCTGTAGGCCCACTTCCAATTATTGAATCAATGGAAAATAATTCCAATGCAATTGATAATGAAAAGGCATATGATGGAGTCGTGTCGACCAGTAAAACTCTTTTAAATACATCAGGTAAGGACAATAAATATTCATCGGACGGTGGATATAAGAGTCAATCGGCTATGGAATACGAAATTCAGAAGAGCATGGGAAATGTATTCGGAAATAGACGTATTTCAATTCGGACAAGGCTGCTTGAGGGTAATTTTTTTGATTTTGGGATGTCTGTCGCTATCACATTAACAAAATTATGTTTAAAACTTAAAGATTTAAAGTCGATCAATATGTGTACACCGTTTTCAGAATTATCAGATGATTGTATTTCTAAGCTGACGCTGCAAGGAATGTTGGTCATGACAAGTATTATACGAGTAGCACACAGTAATAATGCTCATTGCGTCACTGGAGGTAATGAGTTGGTGCATATGTCGCAGTACAATATAGAAAGAATTATGCTATGCGTTCAGACCCTTATGGCTCCCAATGAAGACTTAACAAGCATTTTTGTTCATGAGTGTGCAAAGGCATTTGAAATATTAACTAACTCTTCTATTGTAGCCCGGTCTAAAAAAAATTATCTTTATAGCGGAAACAGCAATATAAACAACAAAATTAACAATGCAGTATCTGACCAAATAGATTTTGGGCTTAATGCAAACTCTATTAATGATGATAATTCGAGTAATGCGAACAAATCTGACAATCAATATGCGTTACAACGGGCACTATATTCTAAAGACGCATTTGCACCTAATAAAAGCGGACATAGACAAGATAACTCTAACATCAACAAAGTCTTTCAACTAACCGGCTTCACAGACCCTATTTATGCCGAAGCTTACATTATCTTAGAAAACGCTAGTGTTTTACTGGATGTGATGATCGTCAACCAAACTAATGATACTTTACAGGACCTTCAGCTCGAAATTTCAACAGTGGGCGATATAAAAGTAAACGACAAATTTAAAACGTATTCTATCTGCCCACAAGGGGTAATCATGGTTAAAATACGCCTTCACATGAACTCTACAGACCGGAGTATCATCTATCCTTCGTTAACATATAACATAAGTGGGACTACTGAACGTTGTGTCCTTATTTTAAACGACATTACTGTTAACATTCTTGATTTCATCCAACCGTCTTCCTGCACTGAACAAGAATTTAGGGCTAAATGGCAGTCTTTTGAGTGGGAAAATAAAGTCATTGTCGACACCAACATCACCTCACTACAAACTTACCTCCAAAATATCATGGCATGTACAAACATGAATCCTATTGAAAAAAGCGTCCATTATGAAGATCGTACCGATTTCCTGATCGCCAATTTATCTGCTAAAAGCATATTTGGAGAGGATGCCCTTGCTAATGTCTGTGTACAACGCGAAACATTATCTGGCAAAATTGTGGGCCACATAAGGGTCCGTGCAAAGTACCAAGGAATCGCTCTTTCACTCGGCGACAAGATCACAATCTCCCAAAATGTCATTTCAGTATAATTTACTCTCCTCTTTGTTATTTAAATAATTATTTATAAATTATTATACAAGTACATTGTTATATTATACTAATTTAACCCCAACGTTAATAAATGGTTGCGATTGTGCAATTATTAGGTGGCAGCAATGTTATTTATATAATAATTTGAGAGAAAGTCATAGCAGGTGAAGCTGAGGCCGGACGCGACCGGGCCTTTTATCCAGTTCATTGAAAGTCCCTTGAAGAGTCCCTTAGTGCCTTCGTGTGCGATAATATGGGCAAAGGTGGTTCTTACTGTTTGGTAAATACGCTTACTCTCTTGAAGATGGTCTATCTGCATACGCCTGCGAATGATATCTAATGGATAAGCTACTGATTGGCCTATGAGCCCTGAGACTGCCCCCGACAAGAATCGGGTAGTTGAATTGATCTTTCCGTCTGAATCGGCCAAGGCCTCCTTGAGAATTCCATAGATACAAAAACTAGTTCCCGAATACGGAATAATACCTGCTAACGTCGGGCCTATTCCGCGAAACATAGCCGTCATACCAATGTTTCGGGCTGTTCTAAACTCGTACATTAATGTATTATCCCTTTGGACAGCTAGGCGCGCTCTAAATAAATCCAATGGGTAGGTGGCTAACGTTGCTACCGTTCCGGCCATTGCCCCTGCTCCAAAGCTACCTATTGCGGACAAGATTTGCCTTCCTCCGCCATTTCCTCCACTATCACCTAGAAACTTGACAAATTTGTCGTGTGAATAGAATTGAATGGCTGAAAACGGGATAATACGCAATAATATCGTGCTATGGCCCTTCCAGAGCGACAGGGGTCCTTCTTCTTGTGCTAAACAAAGTGTTGTCTTTGCGGCATCCTGTAAGATCACATTTAATTAAATAATCGACCAATGAAAATACAATAAAATTACACATCTACTAATTACATAAATTTGGATACACTTACCTTAAGTGTAAAGGGGATGCTTGTCGTTTGGTATATTATTTTCACCCGTTCAAAAGGCGCAATCGCTGTTTTCGCGACCATGCCAGCTACCCCACCAGCTGCTAGATAATAAATAGTTTCCATCATAGTTACTTATATCTTGAATTATTTATATACAATAATTAAGAATCGGTTCCCTTATTAATAACTTTGTTTAATAAGTTTAAACAGTTACAAATGGTGAGATTTTAGAAGTGTGCTTTTATGTCAAAGTTGTTATAATTTAAAACGGATGCATAGATTTAGCAGATAAAATTAACATAGATATCATATTTACAGTTATAGTATACGTTTATTGTCATGTGTATTTAGTTGGTATAAATTGGGCGATCACAAATAAATGATTATCGAGTCGTTTTATTCCCATGTGTTTTTTTTAGTATTTTTTTTTTGGTTTATTAATCAATCACATTCTATACAAAATTCTAATTGATGCAACAATGTAATCTAGTTTTCATTTACAGAGTCTACGGGAGAGGAGATAAAGACACTTATAACATTGTTAAACAGCAAGGACAATGCTAAAATATTACAGGGGATGTATTATATAATCAACCTGGGCAATTTTGTGTGTGAGTCGAATTCGCAGTTATATTTACTGCAAAGATCTGGCATAGCCTTTGACCATAGCCGAGCCTTATCATGGGAAGGGCTCAAATACCACATCGTATCCAAGCTTCCACTTTCATTGTTAAGTACTTTAATATCAATCGTGCTGGACCAGGCCCAAAAACATGATTTATCTATTTTACACCCAAGTGAGCGTAGTAAAGATTGCAATATCAACGCCGACATAATAGTCCCTTTCAAGGCGTCCTTTGAAGCCTTTGTTGCGCTGGCAGGTAAAATATTTCCCTTTTATTTGGACAACATCCATGCATTGGTCCGAACTAACGAAAAAAGCGAAAATGATAATATTGAATCAATTAACGGGACTATCAAAAAAGGGATCTATTACATGAACGAGTGTTTATCGAAACTTAATAATGTCAGCTTCATAGGAGATTTGCCTGAAGATGATCTGGTTCGTTGTTTAGACACATTCGACCTTGTGCTTATTAATATGCGGTTGATTTTCACAGCACTACCAAATAAATTAGGGTTTTTGAAACCAAATATGCCGTTATTCCTGTCGACCATGTTTCAAACCATGTGCTACTTATCCGGAGATCGGTTTAATTTTACCAACGAAGGCAATATGAACACAGACCTGGAAGAGTCTGCTCTAGTTATCTATGATGTGGATAATGTATTGATATCGAATAAAAAATTGCTTCTAGTAAGTATTTTAGCCCAAACGATCGCTAGCTTGACCTTGATAGGTTCGCATGGAATTTTCGCGAGTCAGTTTGCTAATTGCATTTTAGTCGCGCTATTGAAAACAGTTTCATTCTTGCTGGTATGCCATGATGAACTTCAAAAAGGAGAAGGATATTTGTATCAAGTTTCTGAAGAGATCGACCCGTCAAGTATACGGGAAGATTTAGGAGTAGCTGCGAAAATGCAACTTTCAGACAAAGACCTTGGTAAACTCAAGCTACAAGTTTCGGAATGTGATAACTTATGTCAATTATTTATATCAACGCTTAAATTGCATTTATTGACAAAAAACACGAACAAGCCTCTTTTTTTACACGAATCACTTGTGGCTATAATAAAGTTAGTTGTGATCTTTTTAGAAACATCAGGTTACCCCGAGAAAGACGATGTAATTAATAGCACTAACAGTATTAGTGCAAGAACTGCTCCAATTACAATTTCACTGCCGGTTGACAATGTACTTGTTATTATCACCAAATTGAACAGACTTGGTAAAATGTCCCTTTCATTAGCACTATTATCTGTAATCATGGCCAAATTGGATTCTAACAATTATTTACATGATTCAAATTGATGCCTTCTTCCTTTCTGCTTTGGATTATCTTATTACATTAGGAACACCGGTACCCTTGATATCTGAGCAGCAACGCCAGACGAATAGCCACCCTGGCTTGCTGAATTCATCGAACATGAAGAAATCTATAATTCCATTTATACCAAAGGATAAAGTATTTTCCAAAGGGATCTCCAACGAGACGTCCAAAGTGTATGAAAAAAGAATTAAGACTATAGGCATTGTGTTTAAGGTTCTTGCACAATATTTATCGCTGGTAAACCACAATATTCGCACAAAATCAATCTCATCTACTGCTGTTCTTACTATAAATAACAGTAAAAATAATGGAAACAATGAATTTACTGTGGCAGTTATGAATTATATAGTTAAACTATATGTATACTTGACGGCTTCCTTCAGCTATCCACAAGTCATGTCCCACAATACAGTACTATTGGGCGTTCTGAACGACATGTTAGCGTGCATGAAGATCTATTTCAACAACTTCTTTAGCTGCCACGATACGTCACCTGAATTGTATTCCAGTTTATTAACTTTGCAAAGTCTTGTTCTTTCAGAGATATTAGCCAACCAAACCATGTGCAATTACTCCACGAAATCAACAGAGTATCAGCTCTACCCGATCCTATTTCATTATAAAACCTTGTACCAATTGCTCCAACTTAATCACTTCAAAGTACTCGCTTCATCTTCCTTTTCACCCTCATCAACAACCTTATCATCCACGGCCCCATCGCGTACAAGTGAAGAGTATAAAAGATATTCGTTTCCGATTCGTGTAGTTTCTCAAATTTTTTCTAAGGGCCAAACGTCTTGCGTGGCCGAGATCAAATCTGTATCGTCAGACGCACTCATATTATGTGAGCTGTTATTAAGACCCGTGTTCAGTCCGATTACTGTCGTCTCAAAGACGATTCATCACACTAAAATTAGCTACGAAAATGATGAAAACGAATGCCATGGCGTTTATTACCAACATCAATCGTCCCTTGTTACTGATACGACGCCTGCACCAATAAATGAGCAGCCTCTTCTTGCTCATCAGACAAGTCAACCTACCAGTAATGAACTTAAGCGAACCCAAAGCAATGCTTTCAGTGTTATAGACACAGATGCAATCGTAAATTACTCGCTCCAATACAGCAAAAAGCTCAAGGATGAATCAGAATTGGTGGCTATTAAAAATAAAGGCGACCAACTCACACCATCAACCGAACAAAATGGTATTATTTCGTTTTCAACCTCGGATACTTTGAGAAACACATCTCAAACAAGCAGCCCTAGCATTGATTTTAATTTCGATGTGCATGCTGATAATTCTGATCAATCCGATTTTGAAATCCCAGCCATTATTGACGATAATGAATAACTCTTTTTATATAATTTGTATAATAAATGAATACCTAATGTATTTTTTAGTTAAATACAATTTATTATATGTACTTTTTAAGGATTGTTTTTTTGGTAAAACGCGGGATGGTGAATGAAGAACCGGGAATGGTTAAGACTAGAAATGGTCATATTCTTAGGGACGTCCCGAACCTGGTCGTTGTCAAGGCCATAATATATGGTATTGTCTTGTTGAAGATATTTGTGGTATAAATTGTTAGCCTGAGAAACCTCCTTAACAACTTTAGCCTTTGTAGCATCTAAACTAGTGAATGCGTCAATATCAAACGCAGGAGCCAATTCTGTAAGCAGCTCTGTCTTGCCCAGGTACTGGTCGTCGATTGGTGGCAATGTATAGAAAGGGAAATTGATGCCCGTTGTGGTGGAATCAGAAACGTTGTTTGAAACCGAATCGACACTTAGCGAGACCAAAGTAGGCGATGAGTTTATCCAATCCTTAATAACTGAGTACGCTGTTCGCTCAAAATCGGGAATTCCGCCGTTAAATAGTGTGCCTCGTTTTTGTGCCAAAATAGCCAGAAATGTATACACAATCTGCTCCTTCGCATTACGCGAAGACTTGGCCTCTAAAATATTAGGAGGAATAAAGTTGGGTATTTGGTATGTTTGCAAAAGCATCAGCAAGCCAGGTGGATATGTTGATATGTCTCCATCTACAGTAATAGTTATATATTTGATTGTTAATATAATTTAAGAAATCTTGTACATGATAAAATTACTAATATAAAATTAGTGATTAATTATTGTATTCGCTAGCCTACCTGTATCGTTTCGGGACAATTTAGATGTAAATGTAGATAAGTACGGTTCTAAGAAGACATCAAAGACTCTGCACCGTTCCATGATACGGACAACGGGGGCAATGACGTCCAGAACAGCTGCATTGCCTGACAAACCATGGCTTTGGGCGGATACTGACTTGTTGACTCCTAAGATACTAGCGGCTGATGTTGTGTTTCTCAAAATAGACTCAATTACCACATCTTGGTTGTGAAGTGTGCCTGCAGTCCCATTATAAAAGACGATTCCTGGACAATCTATTAATTTGATATTTTTGTCAAGAATAACCTCTTGTAAATGCCGCGTAACACCGGGAATAGACCCAGTAGTGCATGCCCGCGCCCTTTTAAGCGAATTAATCAAACTACTTTTTCCAGTGTTCGGATAGCCCACAACACCAACGGTTATTGACCTTTTCTTAGAACTATAGGAGGTTCGAGCGTAGTTTTTAAGCAATCCAAGAAGCTCTTCCGTCCCAATAGCACCAGAAACATTGATTTGTTGCCTGACTTTAGAATGATTAGAATGGAAAGTGTTGCTACTATTATCTCGTGCACAAAACTCCTCATCAATGTTTTCATCCCCATCATATTCAGCATCTGCATCCGCTGCCGCTGCCGCTGCATCTAACTGAATTTGAGTTTCGGCAAGGTTTTTATTGAGAAGTGCATTTTTAGACGAAATATCCATAAATTGCTTTACGGATAATGATGACGACAGGTTCTTGTTCTGGTTCTGCGTGTTTGCCTTCAATGGTATCGTCGGGTAGAATTGGCGCAGGTATTGTATCCACGTTTGCATTGGGCTAATATTAGATAGGCTCCTTTTGGCCGTATCAGAATCCATAGGAGAAAAATCATCAGGCGATACTTTGTATGACAGCTGGTTTGGAACATGGTTTGGGAGAAGGTCAATTTTGTTTAAAATGTAGACCATTTTTTTTTCAAAGATCGCATTTTCCGGCACCGCTCCACTGTTATTAGACTTTGCCTGATCCGGCGTATCCTCAACCATTGAATCAGGATTCGGATCTTGCGTGTGATGCTTTTCTTTCTTCTTAAGCGTGTTTAAATATGCAGCCTCGCGAACCAACTGCTCAATAACTGTGCTTCTTGTCCCTAGTGGATCTCTTGCATCTAACACGTGTAGAATCACATCAGACTGTGAAATAACCTTCCGAAGATGCGAAATATAGGCCCGGTGTGACTGGTCGGCTTTATTATTAACGTTTGATGTAGACAGTCTAGGACCACTGGGTCCATTCTCATCTTCGTCCAGTTTCTCATACTCGAAAGAACGCTCGCTTGCATTATTCACAAATTGCATAAGCGGCGCAGAAACATGGGCACCTTGTTGTTGCGAAGATAACGCCCCAGAAATTAGCATGGGGTTCTCGCTTGTCATCTCCTGATTATCCACAGTTGTTACTATTGGCATTGTTGTCGTAGCGGTAGAACTACTGCTGCCCTTGAACATGGAACTCAGGAGGAGGTTTCCGGCTTTCAGATTTGCCGGCTTGTTGTTTTTAAGTTTATTCATCATCACCAGCGCCTGGTTGGCCTGGGGACGACTTTTCTTGTTCTTGCTTTCGCATTGCAATCCGCTCGTTGATTTTTTCTTGACGTTTTTGTTGAATTTCATCTAGTTCTTTCTGTCTTTTCTCTTCAAGTTCTCTAATAAGTGCTTCTTTGAATGGCCAGCTGTTTGGAATACCCGGGTCCTTTTTCTTGCTGTACTGCTTTCCTCTGTTGGCTTTAACCTTGCTCGATTCGACTCTACTATTCCTCTTGGCGATACTATGCTTCAACTTCAAAGTAACACGTTTACTCTTAGATCTTTTCGGCATAAATACTATCAATTAATATGCAAACGTTATAATATCAGTATTTGCTAAATTAGTTAATAAATATTTTTAAATCATCGTGGAAATCAGCCATTATATGTTAGTTTAATAAAGTATGGGGGAGGGGAGTAGATGGGTGACAATTTAAAAAAAATTAAAAAAGCACATGGTTGGACCATTGTTACTTGCAGGCGTGGCCATATTTATTTTTCGGTAGTGAAAAAATTAAGTGTGTGAAATTTTTTTATATCTCCTTAACCCATCCATTAACATGGTAGCAATGGGGTTAAGAGCCCATTTAATAATAGAAAATGCATAAGTACTAAGACAGTACCTATTTATTTAATACTATTGTGGAAGCCGGCTAATAAAAATTAATAAAAATAAAAAAAAAGAGTTGGTTGGCTTAAAGCAAGTAAATTAGCACTACAATTTTAAGCATAATTAGTTTGAATCAGCAGTAATTCACGTGATAAACTCATTTTAACGGCCCTGAGTTGTTATTTAAAAATTATAAAAACAACTCGTTAATTATGCGATTCCAGCAGGAGGCGGTAGGGTCATTTGATTTGTCCTCGTACTTGTCGACGACACTAGTCGATTTCATGGGACGATCGTTATTATTGTTTTTCAAAAAGAATAGTTTGGTTATACTAAACGGGTATACACTGCAGCCGATCCAACTTATCGATTTATCATATTTGATTAAAATTAAATCACAGAATAATATATTGCCTAATTATGAAAGCATTAGCCAAACACCTCCATTGCTCGCATTTAACGACGTTTCGGGGGATATTGTGATATATTTCAATTGCTTATTTACAGTTTACTCAATTGAAATCCGTGAGGGAAAGTCTGCTGATTTAGCAGAACCTATTTTAAAGTGGAAGGATACTTTACCGTGTATACGCATAATCCCAGATGTAATTTGCATGCAATGGAACACTAAGACGTTTCAAATAATTATAGTGACAGCTAGCCACATTACATGCTACCCTAAGGAGGCATTGCACGATATGCACCTGAAAATTAAATGGCAGACCAGCTTACGATTAAATAACACATTGAAAAATATCAAGTTTAATCACGATTTATCAGTGGCAGGAATAGTGTATTTTGAATTACCAAACGAATTGCACTTTATAGATTTAGCTCATAATGACATGTCTGTTGTTTCTAAGGTTAACTGTATACTATTACATACACCTATTGAAGACTTTCATTGGGTATGTACACCCACCGAGATCCAATCGGCCTTAATTTATTATTTGATAACTCAAACAAGCGATGGGATTGTTAGGGTATGGACAAACGACCCATATAAAGCATTTAATTTGGACCAGCATGATGAAAACAGCATAATCTTTAGTAATATAACCAAGAAATCTATAGTAACTACAAAATTCGTACAAAGAGGTGCATTTTCAATTTACAATAATGGACCAATAAGTGATTCTAGATCATTAATGGTTAGCCCAGCCGTTAATTTCATTAACGGGATAAAAAATGAATCAACACTGACTTTGCTGTATCTAGACAATCAAGGCGACATATCAGTAGTCGATTTTGAACATAAGGATTTATTAGCCTCTAATTTTGTTTCTCAAGTGACTGTTTCGTCGTTAAAGAAAGCAATTCCTGCTTGGTGCGCCAACATCTTGTTAAGAAAACTAATTATACATTCCCAGATCAATGGAACGAATGTAAAACATATCCGAAAGGGCAGGCTTTTTAACTTTATCACATTTCATCAGTCTGGGGATCTGATCAGTTGGAAGCTTAGTACTGAAAATTCAACTATTGAGAATCAATCGGAATATACATTAAACTATGACGCTCGATTATCAGGCCATACTTATCCGGTAACTAAACTAAAATCACATGCATCACTTCCATTATTAGTCAGTTTAGCTACACGGGGCACTGAATCCGAGATTGTGATATGGCTTATGCAATCGGTTAAATACAATGAGCCAGATCTTAATCCAATGTCGTGTATTATTCGAAATATGTTTTCATATACTTGGAACCTAGATGTAGTTGCCTGGTTATCAAATTTACCTTGCTTAATAGCCATATCAGAAAGCAAACTTATATTGTATAATATCAGCGCCTTTAATGAGTCAATGATATCCACCAAAGTTCATTTCTTATCACCACTAAAGCCTGAGTTGATCAAATTCAATCTTAATGACACAACTAATACGAAGTTTGACTTCAACAAGGCTATATCATTACATATTTACACGTTGCCACTGTCTGAAATTATGGAAGATTTAACAACCTTATCTTATTATACGATTACTGTATTAACGAAAGAAGCGAATACTTTACATACTTGGCGCCTTTGTTTACATCTCACAAAAGAGGATGTTTTAATTAAAGTAGATTCTTTTAGTTATTTACCATGCTCTGCACAACCTTTAGGATTACCCGCCGGAATTGTAGTTACTAGCAGTACACTTCCAATTTCCAAGAAGGCCTTTATGTCAATATCAAGCACAATAACTAATGGATCGGAGGATAGACGTAAGATCGATAATCGAGATATGGACCAAACTCTTATTTTGGTGACTGCATGCAGCGATGGGGAAATAAGGCTGTGGTCTCTTGATCTAAGCGGCGATACAACTATAAATGGATGGGTGTTAGCCTCCAAATCGAATGAACTTGCATTGCAAAATAATTTATATACTACTAATCAGTCTGTAAGTGCAGTTAAGGTGTCCTCATTATTACATTACGCCACATCGCATACGAATTCCGAAAGACCCATTATATCCGTGCTAGAAAACACTTCATCCTTTGGGAAACATATATTAATTGAGGACGTGATTTTATTTTCGCAAGATAATGAGCGCATTTATGGATTTGAATGGGTGGATACCGGTGATGGTGGGATCCCTATTTTAAGCGTTGGTACTAACTACTACATTTACTTTTTCACGCAAACAAGAGCGGATAAAGTAAAATCGCACTCTAATCCGTGGATTGAAATATTCAGACTGCCTTATCTAAACTCAGAAGATAATTCTTCAACTTGCCCATTGTCGTTTACATGGGGTTATGACGGTTGTTTAATTATTAATTTAGGTGAGAAAATCATTTTATATAGCAAATGGTTCCCCCAATTACTTGAGTTGCAAAAATCACCAAAAAATAGACTTACTAAAAATGTTCATAATATATTTGAGCTATCTTCTTATAAAGAAAAAGATCTTCCCCAGTTTCACCCAATGCAACTGGAATTATTATTAATAAGTAAAAATTTCAGTGCTGTTAGGAAAATTATAACTCAAGTAGAAAAAATCATAGCCCAAAAGCGAGTTAATTTAAATAATACTGAAAAGCCATATGTTGGATTAACTGAATGGTACTCGGAAATTATGGATAATGAAGAATCTAATGCGACACAGCGACTTATTAATAGTAACAACCAAGAAGATAATGATGGAAGGGGAATAATTATTGCTAATAAGTGTAATGTGCCCCAAGATAGCACTTATTCGTCTACAAAAACATCTGCATATGAATCATTATTTGGAAAACCATCAGCTTCGACAAATTTGTTATCACTATCTTCTACATCCTTAAATTCAAATAGCTCTGGCAACAAATTGAATTTTGATTTGTTAGACGATGTTGAAATTACCACTAATCAATCAGAAAATAGTATCACTAAACCGATTGGTCAAGTTACAGATTTTTATCAACAATCTCCATTATATGTGTATATATTGTCTGCATTAGAGAACCTATCTTCATCTGAACAAACTAAACTCTACATTTTGACCAAAACATTGATCAACCAAAAACATCTACTTAATATGTGCGATGACCGGTCTCAGATAGATGAAAATGGAAAATTGTTTATCTTATATGTACATCAATACATCTTATCCACTCAAATTGAAGACCAACAAGTGTGCAAGTTAGGATTATCTTTTGAGGCCACATTTTTTGGCTTGCATTCAATAGCAAAGGAATTAATCATCGATAATTTATTTAATAATAACGATAGCCATTCGTCAATAGACATTAGCTGGAATTTTCTTAAGTCTATTAACGTCATGTATTGGATTGGAGATAATAAGGAGTCATTGGTTCAACTAGTTCAGAAGCTGTGTGTTAATGTGTTTAAACAAACTAAGGATCCATTCCAAGTAGGGCCATTTTACATTGCAATGCGAAAAAAGGTTATTTTAAAGGGGCTATTTAAATCAATCAATAATATGCGGGTATTTGAATTTTTAAGCAGGGACTTTACACAAAAGGATGCACAAGTGTCTGCTTTGAAGAACGCATATGCGTTAATGGGGAAGCATAGATACATGGACGCTATTACTTTTTTTTTGCTCGGAAATGACCTTGAAGGTGCCTTGTCGGTTTGTGTGAAAAAATTAATGGACACTCAGCTTGCGTTATTACTCATCACGCTTTTTAACGATCTAGCAGAGCCACTATCTAAAAATTATAAAAGCGACTTTATAATGAGAACGATTATTAACTGCACAGTAACAGATTTTATAACAACCGATCCAATTTTTCAATCCATCATTTATTACATTATAAACGACCCGCATAAATCAAAGGAAGCTATTTTATATAATACAAAAGTAGATAAACAAACACCTGATTTTTTTGGGGTTGTTAAATTAATATCACCAGCCAGTGCAACAAGTACTCCACTTTCCCACCAAAGCGCGATTAAGAAACTTCAGTCCTTTATTAAAAAGCGGCCAAAAAGTGTTATTTCCTTTAGATCAATTGAACAACTCAAAAGAATGTCCAGGTTTTATTTTTACATTTCCTTTACAGGTTCTAAAATTGCACGTAAAGGGTCTGATGGATTTACTATTTACAACGTTGCAGATGAAAAAAATTTATCCATACTCGCGCATAGTGTTTATTCCTTAATTCATGCTGGGTTATCTATGCTAGCAATTGATCTACTTTTTAAAGCATCGTCTCACATAATACCAAAAGTCAAAACGATCACACGCGATCATCCAACAATAGGTTGGGCTAGAAAGTCAAATTTATCAACGAAAATAAACCCCGAATTAAATCATAACTCTACAATTTCCATATGCGCAGAAATCAAAATGGACACTATTGATCCTAGTTTAGTTGATTTGGGCAGATTATTAATTAGTCGAAAAATACATTACTCTATATTGCGCGACCTGCTCTTAAAAGTTGTTTTGCAAGGGCTGGAGCAGCTTAGAGATATTTATGACTGGGATTCAAGTTTTGATATTATGAGACGCTATTTTCAATTATCAGACAAAATATTGTTGAATAATCGCTCGAACAACTCCACAAATGAAAAATACGACTTGATGGTATCTAATACTTATTCAAAAATAGTGAGGTATTACGGACTACATAATCATATTTCTCTTTACACGAAACTGTTATCAGCTACAAATCATATGCACTCTTACAAACCCATGTTTGAAACAATAACCCGATTCCAGAGTAATTTATATTCAACAAACATTCATTCTATTATTTCCGATTTTAAAATTGCTAAAAACGATGATGGATGGGTGCATTCATTCTCGCACCACCACATTGATATCGAGAATATCAGGTGTGCTAAAGAATTGGTGAACATTTTGATGCAACTCATTGTCAATCATAAAAAAATACACAAATTAATCAAAGATATAAATCATTCCGACCCTTGTGCAATCAAAGACTGTAATTGTGGATACGTGCGATTAATTGCCTGCGATGCTTTTCATTATGACCTCTTTTTAAATCTTCTTTGCTATGTTTTTATAAATGAATACAACACTATGAACATTACTAATCTTCTAAAATTAAGTGATTTCTTGGATAAACAACACGCGCAAACTGACATTAACTCTGTAAAAACATTACAACAATTGATCATATTGATTTGCGAGCCAAAGAATGAAGTCGAGAGCTGTAAAAAATATATATTAGATGCGAAGACACCACTCATGTTATCGACTTTAACCGTCGAGTACAATATTAGCTATTTAGTATCGGTTTCGTTGGCATTGTTTTTAGAGAAATTCCGCAGCAATATTCAAGATCTTTCGCATCGACACCGCCAGTCTTGTGGCTTAACGTATTATAAAAGTCAGCACTTCGATACTCTCTTGGCATTGTTAAAAAAATTAAATAAAACGTCCATTGAGCAATGTGTAGCCATGAAAGAAACTCAAGATATTGATGTAGACGTTCAAATAACGGATGTTCTTTCATACTTTGACAGCTCAGTTAATATTCGATTATTCATATATCAAAAAAAGTTATCTAAAGCATGGGAGTACTTTATAAAAAAGGGATACTCATACATGTTAGCCCCATTTATTAGCAGTTTCTCAAAATTTAACCGATCCGGCGACTCGCTAACATGTGTGGAAAAATCAAAAGTGTTATTCCAATTTTATTCAAAACCAACTACATTATTATCAACCCTTTTGACTGCTGCAAATAGTAATGCAAGTAATGATGTTGCAGGGGATACAGGTGACGATGCTGAAAAGGAAATTAGTGATACAAATGCTGGTAAAAAAATGAGGTTGATGATTAAAAACAAGGGTAAGTGTAATCTCACGTCATTTAAGGGAGAAATCAAATTCAGAGAAAACTTGTATCATGCATACAGCCCATCCGTTAATAATACCCAGCATGCTGCAATTACAGAAGTTTTATCAAAACATAATTACAACGAATATAACAAGGCTCTGCTGGTTTCTTATGCCACGTGTATTGTAGAACTAGGATGCGATTATTCTAAAGATGAACAGATGATAAAAGGGGTTCCAATAGAGTATAAGGTTCACAAATTAAGGCAAATGGAGGGCAATATAGAATCACTAATACATTTATCCGATACAGGCAAGTATGTTGTATCAGTAAAGGGGTGTTCTGAAGATTATGTGTATTCAATTTATGATGACCAAGAACTTAAAGTACGCAAAGTCAAATGTAAAAATGATAATAATAGTAATGAACACGATAATACCGAAATTGTGCCCACAATCCAACTAGAATCCAACAAACGAGGTGATGTATATGGGGGCTTGCAAAAAAATGGGGTCTATTATTATAACGACCTTCAGCACGGTGGTGATCTAGGTAGTTATTTTGGTAACAAAACTGGATCGAGGAAGTTGTTTAAAACGGCAGGATATTGCTTTAAGTACATTCAGGGCACCCGTATTCTTGCAGCCTCTGGATATTCTGGGGCTGGAATCATAGGTGTATGGGATCTTCTTCTTTCACCCCATCAAGGCCCGGTATTGAATTTTAATTTGTCAAACCAGGGCAACGATGAAATAATTTCGCATATGTGCTACAACGACAATACCAATCTTGTTTTTGGAGCCACAATGGACGGACTTATTAAGGTTTTTGATTTGCGATCATCATTTCCCCTTCATACGATTAAATCACCAAGCAAAAACAACGAAATACTTTCACTGCGTATAGACTATCATAAAAAAGCACTGCTCAGCCACAGCTCAAATGGGTCGTTATATTCTTATGATCTTAAAAGCTATGCATTAACATCTCAACGGACATTGTTCGAAAATGAAATTAATCAACCTAAAAGTATTTTTACAAGTGTTAACAAATCAATCGCCAGAGACTATCATATTACCGACAGCTCCATTTTCATCCTTCAAAACAATGGATCATTTGTTGTAAATAAAATTTAAATACTTTTCAATTAATTACGTTAAATTATAGCGGGAGGCTTTAATTTTTATTTATTACAAGTATACTATGATTCAAGCTGGTGGCCACGCCGCCTTTAGTTGAGAATGAGCTTCCGTTCGGAGCCAAGTTGTAAATTCGCTTAGAAGATATGTTTTATCAATGGCCCATTTTTCTGATAATTGTTTCCTTGTGCAGATATTAAATCTTGCAAGCTCTGATACGAGAATTATGCATCTTTTCTGTGCATTGAGCTTTGTTATAGTTATGGGGCTTGCTAAATAGTCGTTTTGATAATTCTGCAAAGACGAAAAGATATTACCAACAAGTAAGTTATACGCAAAATACTTGATTATATCGATATTATCACGCGGAAACGGGCCTTTATTAATACCGAGAGGCCACTTATGTTTTCCGTAGCTTGCTTCTTTGTAGCACATTATACTGTCGTTAGCGCTGTCGTAGAATGGTTGAGGAGACTCCAATGGCTTACCAAACTCGCATCGTTCAGGGACAAATTCGGCCAGCCACTTTTTGTCGATATTAGTAATAAATTTTAAAAACATTTTGGTAGAACTTTCAATTTCAATATAGAGAATAATAGGGTGTGTGTTATGCGCCAATGAGGATGTTGGATGGATATACACTAAACCGGGTGTAGCCTCACACAGATATGCATTCTTTAATTTGCGAATCTGATTTTCCACATTGTCCTTTGCAGTAGTTGTGTGCATATTGGCAGTTTTCCAAGCCACATGGTCTCCAAACGCAGAAAGCAATGACTGCCAAATGAGGATTTTATCCTTTGGCTTTGGAATGGCGAGTGCTTTTGAGGTAATGGCGCTTGTTGTACTATCGATCATGTTGGTAATACGTATTAACTGTCCCCTCAACTTGTGGATCTCAATCATACTTTTGTACACCAACCCATTTTTTTCGCAAAATGACTCACTGCACCCAGCATACTCAAATGCACCGATCGCACGCACAATTGCCATCAAATCGCTGTCTGTATTAGACCCTGCCCACTTCTTTATGCTACTAGACTTTACAGGTTCTTCGCATTTATTTTGATTTAGTAAATCAGATGTATCATTCATTTTTGTGTCAATGGTTGTTAAGGTTACGGATTCACTGAATATGTTCCCCACTGCCAGTGCTGCAGCAATACAGATGACGTAAGGGAGTGCGGCTGTTTGAAGTGCGGTGGTGATCATTTTAGCGTAGCGTGGAGCTATTGGGAAGTTCGAGATTTTCTTTCCTATCGGAGTAATGCGCTCCGTAGTGAAATCAATAGCCCCTAAATTCTTCAGTAATAACAATCCCGTGTCTATTGATACAATATCTGGCGGTGTTGGGAATGGAAAGTTGGCAATATGGTCGATACCCATTTTTTTCATTAGCAGCAAGAGCCCCTCAATGGGTAATCGAAGGATTTCTGGGTCCACAAATTCTTCAAAGTAGTTTTCAAACACGGCAGATGAAAACAAGCGGTAGGAATGGCCTGGACCAGTCCGTCCTGCTCGGCCCGACCGCTGAGATGCCGATGCTTTGGAAGTCCAAACGACCTCAAACTTAGTTATCGAGGCATAGCTATCGTAGTTCTTCTCCTTAACCTTTCCCGTATCAACCACATACCGAATACTAGGGATTGTAATAGATGTTTCTGCCACATTCGTAGCCACTATAACGAGTCTGGTCCCTACTTCGACCTTATCAAAAACTCGCATTTGCTGCTTCTTAGGAAGCATGGCGTACAATGGAAGCACAATCATTTTACTCGGATGCCACGATTTATCCCCGCCTAACTTAGAGGCAGTACCCACTTTTGCATTTTCACATGAGGTATTGTCCTCTACCGAATGTACATCATCCGCACCTATTTCTTCTTCATCTTCAAACCCACTGAATCCGCTTTCGTCAGAACTGGATGTATTGTAATCATATGCATCTGAAAGATCATCATTGAATTTGTCAATTTCGATATTTTCCATGTAATTACTTGTTAACGGCGATTCGTCTCCATCGGCTCCATTATTGTCCACATTCAAACTATTCTCTCCAGTGTCCTCAATCAACTCATTATTACTAAGAATGTTATTATTATCTTGGTGCTGGTTGTACTTTTGATTTAACTTTCGAACAAGTGTGGCTACCTCCCGTTGGCTCGACACAAAGACTAAAATACCGCCATTCGGTAACTTATCATGGATCTTGCATGTTTTCTTAAAGGCCTCCTTAATATAGTCGTTGTGTGGGGTTCGCTTGTTAAAATGAACAGTTACGGGAAATTGTCTCGTATCGACCTTAATTATTGGCGGTGGACTAGCAAACAACCGTTTATTATCAGCAAAATCATTTACTCGCAAAGTGGCCGACATAATTATCAATTTGAGCGGATAAAACACCTTTTTCTGTGGCTTAACCCCGGCAATACCGCCACCACCATTAACATCAGTACTTACAGATTCCTTATCATTGGATAGTTCGAGCCGTAGTAGAACAATTCGCGATAAGAGGCCGATTAATATATCT
Source organism: Ceratophysella sigillata (assembly GCA_034693865.1). Taxonomy (NCBI): domain Eukaryota; kingdom Metazoa; phylum Arthropoda; class Collembola; order Poduromorpha; family Hypogastruridae; genus Ceratophysella; species Ceratophysella sigillata. The sequence continues at coordinate 61,810 of JAQFXY010000015.1, forward strand.
GTGTTGATAGATCGTTCGTGGGCTTCGTCGATAATAACGGCCGAGTATTCGGACAATAAAAAATCACGCTCAATTTCTTTCAATAGCACACCATCAGTAAGAAACTTGATTGCGGTTTTATCGGAGCAATGATCATCGTAGCGGATTTTATACCCCACCATCTCTGGGTTATTAAGCTCTTTTCCAACCCGTTCAGACATCGATATTGCTGCCACACGACGAGGCTCTGTGACGGCTATTTTCCCAGGATATTTGCCAGACCTAGACCCAAACCCATACTCGATCAAAAACTGTGGCACTTGTGTTGTCTTTCCACTGCCGGTCTCACCACAAATAATGGTAGTTGTGTTTGCCATGATTGTCTCCATGATGCTCTGCTCTTCTAAAAATATAGGAAGCTTTTCACGCGTCGATTGAATCGCCGCATCCCTCTCTATTATTACATAATTTGGTTTTGTCGATGATTCTTTTACTAATGGGACTGCTTCAGCTTTAATGACCGCAGTCGGTATTTTTATTAATATGTCTTCCTTTGTAACTAGATCAATAGATGATGAGGGTAAAACACTTATGCTGTCTTTGTCCTCCATTTTTTCATCATCACTATCGATAGAATCGAATTCTGATTCTGAGTTGGTGCCGCTACTCTCTTCATCTGAATTTATCATTGATGTTGTCATCGGCCTATTGTTTTCCTTTAGCGCAAGAGCAAATGCCAAAAAGTTTGCTGGCGCCTTTTGTGAGTGAGGAGCTACTTGAGTTGGATTTACCGATCTTCCAAGCTTCGCTTTTTTACTATTAATGCTAGTATCATCCGACTCTAAATTCGACTCTAATAATTCGGGGCTATCGTTTTTAGGCACGTAATTACTGCCACCTGCTAATACTTGACTTTTAAAAACCTGATTGTTTATAACATCGGTAATTTGACGCTTTTTGTGGCGACTATAACTCAATGACACGATTGGTTTAAAGCTATTAATTGCCAGATCATTGGTAAACTGGACTTCGCGCAACTGAGAATGTAAATCTGCTCTAATTGCGACTTTCTTCTTCTTAGCCACAATATTCTCAAGTCGCTTACGTTCCCGTTTAGAAACATTTTTTTTAATCACCTTTTTCTCAAAATTAACCTTCACAGGCTCCATATGAGACTCATCCACAACTCCGAATTCAGACTCTGTATTACTCTTTTCATAATAATCTTCTCCCACTTGTTTCTAGCGATTGAACAACATGAAAATAATGTGTTATATTAATACATGAATCGTTTTAGACTTAATTAAATTGATGACAAATATAGGGAGTAAAGAAATTGACGGGTAGTTGTGCTGTTGATACATGTATTTACAAAAAAGAATGAAGCGAAAAGACAGAAGGGTGGACAAAAAAACATACCTTGGATTTTAAATAAATTTGAGTACCACGTGGGATTTTCTTATCAGCGTTAGCTCTACCCATGCTTCACAGACAAACTTCACTATCTACTAAATAAGACTTAGAAAAGTTTGATTTAACTATAAACCTATCACGTTACACGCGTTGCTTTAATAAGAATGCGAATTAATTTGCGTTAATAAATAATCACGTGGTAGATCGAGATAATTTATATAATAAAACATGAACCGTATGTTAAATTTGAATTATGTATATAATCGATTAATATAATAATTCATTGCGGTAAATCGTCTGAATTTTAAGACCAGTTGCTTTATTAAGAATAATTGTTGGAACATTAATTTATCAATGGATTTAAAATTAAAGTTGGAACATTACACCAGATTATTTTAAACATTAAATACTACCATTGCAATTAATAAAGTTTCGCTCACGTGGTTACTATGATTGCTAATTTACCAACTATTTTTTTTTGGAGGCCCCTAACTATTTTATGTATTGATTTATACATCTGAATTAAGGGGTGGAATAGCCAGTTGTTAATGGAGTCAGGTCAAATACAGTTGACAAATTTAGCAGATAATGTTGATAGTGTATTTGTGCTTCCGGGCAGCCATTTTGTTGCTGGGTTGCTGTCAGGATTTGCTGGCAAGGTAATAGAGTACCCATTTGATACAATAAAAGTACGTATGCAGACGATCAACAATTTCCATCCGCATACAATTTACTCCGTGTCGCGGCCATTCGATCAAACCAGTAGTTCCAGCATTGGCGAGTGTAATAAGTCAGTTGCTAACACGAAAAGTATCAAGTTTATGAACGTTTCAAGGTCTATATATAACACGCGGGGGTTGAAAGGATTTTATGACGGGCTTCCGGCACCTTTATTGGGCGCGGCTATTGATGCCGGAGTTTTGTTTTCAACATTTACATTAGCGCGAGATGTGATCCACACCGCCAATCTATTTTCAAGGGATGCTAAACAAAATGAAAAGAGCGAGCCTGGATTAGGTACAATTATGCTTGCAGGTGGGTTTGGCGGTGGATGTATCTCGTTTTTCCTAACTCCAATCGAGCTGATAAAGTGTCGCATGCAAGTCGATACAGAGAGGTCGACTCCACGCTATAAATCATCTTTTGATTGTCTTAAAAAGTCCCTATACGAAGAGTCTAGTGGTAAACTGTCGAATTATAAATTACCTAACATCCAGAACATGTTTAAAGGGTTAAGTTCGACAATGCTACGAGAATGTCCTGGCAATGCGGCTTGGTTTGGAACATACTATGCCATGATTGACTTTCTCACCAGATGTACAGAACCTCATTCGATTTCTGATAGAGACAGTGTAGATTTGGACCACTCGAGCACATCTACAGATTTTACAACCCCCATAAATACCGTGTCACCACCCCCATGGATTGTAATGTTATCGGGATCGATGGCAGGAGTGTCCTTTTGGTCAGCATTTTACCCTGCAGACGTCGTGAAATCTAGAATCCAAACGATCACCGCTCACCCAGCCCTGCTTACAAATTCATACAACAGCAAGCCTCCAAAAATCACATTTGCCAGCATTTTCACGCATATTTATCGGGTAGAGGGGATTAAAGGACTCTACCGCGGCTATCTATTGACAGTATGCCGCTCTGCACCATCCAATGCTACCATGTTTCTCGTGTACGAATATATACTATCAAAGATAACCCCCTGCAAATAAAGTACTATACCAAATATGATTTCTGTATAAATTTATTGCAAGTGTTATAAATGCTTGTTACTTGTTTCCCTCGTCAATAATGCTTCTTATTAATCTGCGAGGGGTTTTTTTAATAGGCCCATAAATACTTGTGTTAATATTATTATTAATGCTAGACCTTGTGTTGTTCAAGGACTGGTTAAAGTAGAATTGTGTCATATTAGATGTATGATCAAAGTTAACTGTCGTGTTATTATTCGATGATATCCAAGGCTGCTGAAGAAACGATGTTTGTCCCATAAAAGTGGCATTAATTGCTTGAATATTAGCCAATGGGTTTGGCTTGTCAGTATCTTTTTCACTGCTATTGCTTTCATCATGACTTGCTAGTAATGTCAGCTTATTATCTGCAATGGGGTTTGTACTGCCAGTTGAGTCTATTAGGCTATTTTTAAAGTATGACGAAGTATCTGATGCTAATTTTCCCACAGTATAGTGGTCTGCCTGTGCTACAATGCGGTTCATGGCTCGTGAATATTGCGCAATAAATTCAACCTTTAAAGTATAGTCATCGATCGCTTTATAATAACAAACGGTGTCTGAATCGGTCAACTTACTTAATATGTCGTTGGGTGATACCGGTGATCGCATAATACCGTCTAGTCTAAACTTCTTGTCACCCATGCCATCTGTTGTAGCATCAGAAAGTATTGTCTCTGTTGGCAAAGGGTAAACATATTGACTAATTTGCTCGGGGGTATATTCTGTATCGTGGTTTATTGATGGAATTGGATTTGATGTCAACATGGTTCCTGCCATCGATTGCCACATCTGCAGCTGCTGTTGCATTGATTGAATTACACCCAAGTGTTCACCGCACATCTTTTCGTGAACTGCATCTAACGGATGGGCAATATAAAGCGTATTTAATACACTGGCATTTTCCGTGTTATCATGAAGACTTAACACCCTTTTATAGTCTAAAATATCAATCAGCTGGCGACATAATTCCACCATGGACGTCTCTAAACCACGGTCCTTCATCAATTGAGTCTCATTATCTAAATTCAGTTTAAGCGTACTAAAAAGCGAGTATTCCAACAATGCCTTTAAATTTTTCTCTGGGTTTAAAGTAAATACTGGCTCATTAATCTCTGTATCATTATTGTACACAGCCCAGATAAGTATTCAAAAAAAGTTAGTCAGGTAATTAAATAGTTATTTTGATTTAATAACGAGTTTATAAAACACCTACCAAATGTGTTTGAAATGATCGGTTTGATTGGCGACTCGGGGTGAATGCAGATGACCTCCTAAAAGTGATAGATAGGTGGAAATTTTTTACAAAATAACATTTTTAAACAAAATCCATGAGTGAATAAATCTTATTCAATAGTACGTCATATAAGAGTAATAATGTTTTTATTTATAATATATAGTGTAGTTACGACTTCTTTTTGTTGATTTATTAGAGGTTTTCTGCGGAATACAAACCCATTAACCGATTGGCTGTTAGATTGCGACTGGCTTGACTGCATTAAAATTAATATAGAGTCCTTTGATTAGAACTTGTCGTATATTTTAGATGCGCCAAATTCTTCATACTCCTTTTTGGAAAACCAGGCCGAGTCTTGGTTCGAGATTGCGCGCGACAGAATACTTGCTCCGAGGTACACCGAATGCATACGATTAGGGCTGTCGATGATATTGACGTCCAGGTTTCTTAGTATTTCAACACCCTTTTCGTTTTTTGCACTTAACAAAGGTTCGTTCGGGTTTAATTTACATATATTAACCGCATAAAGTTGCTTCAACTCCCTCTCAAGGCGGGTAGAAAAGCCTGGGTACATGGTGGAGCCTCCAGACAAGACAATTTTTTTGAAAAAGCCCTTCCGGGTATCAATGTCTGCTTTGTTCTGGATTATATCAAACAGGCTATCTGCAAGACCCGGTACATCGTTTTTACCAATAAGTTCAGGCTGAAACAACACTTCAGGAGCATGGTACCTCTCCAAATCTAACGTAATTACCCTTCCATCGGGCAGCTCATACTTTTCCACCAACACTGTTGTCTCGCGAACCAACTTCTCTTCCTTCTTGAGATCATGCGCAATATAACATTTTGCCTCTACATATACATATGCATGGGTAGTTACGAAAAGTTAGCACACACAAATCTGGATAATATAAATAATATAGTTTTAGGATGGTATAGTTACCTTTTAGCTTTTGGATGGCCTCATAGTCTGAATTTTTGTTGAGAGAGTATCCTTTGTACTGGAGTAACTTGATTAGATGGTCGGTAATATGTCTACCAGCAATATCCAGGCGCGTTGTTAGATGGGGGATCACATGGCCTTCGGATATAGCTACAATATGGGTAACGCCATCCCCGGAATCAACGACTATACCTGTTGTGGATCCTTGCGCATACAAGGTCATGATCGCTTGGATAGCTACGTACATGGCGTCGAAACCATAGGTCTCGAACATGATCTCAGCCATCTTCTGGCGGTTCGCTTTAGGATTTAACGGTGCTTCTGTCATCATAAGACGCGTATCGCTAAAACAAGACTCGGCATAACTACTTTCCACCGTTTCCCCTACAAACGTCGATTTGTACTTCTTTGGAGTTAAATTGAATTTGCCATAAAACGTATAGTCCCAAATATGCTGCATATCGTCCCAACTTGCATAAGTTGACAGCGATAGTATTCGTGATTATTTGTAATGAGAAATCAGGTGTGCAGAGGTTAGTTGTTGTGATGGTTAATTAATTGGATGTTATATATAAATATTTGGTTGGTGGGAATACAAGGCATACTTTTTAATAACACCATTTTCGATCGGGTATGTAAGGTCCAGATGTGATTGGTGCGGGGTTGTTTCATCGCCTACCATAATATCGCGAAGAGTACTTGATGAGGCCAGTGAGCTCTTTGTGAGACCAGCACTGTTCTTATTGACAGACCGGATAATCGGTCTTCCCACCACAGATGGAAATGTAGTTGTCGGGATGTTGCTTTCGTAAAACCCACTCTTGATATACTACCATGGAATAAAAATAAGATGGATGCAATAATAATGGGTTAAAGTATTGATTTTGTAAGACTCTATGGAGTTTTTTAAAGGTATATTGTATATTAGTCGATAGTTTTTTTTTATTGTTGGCCAACAATATTAATAAACAAGTGATAAAAAAAAAAATTAAAATTAGATGAGAAAATAGTTTCACAAGACCATTAATAGTAACTTACGCCCGTTCCATTGTCGACAACAAGGATATTTTTAGTCATGATTAATCTAATGAGTAGATAGCATATAGAATACATTTTTGTTAATTGATAGTTAGTGGCGTGGTTTATTTGGTTAATATTATTAATGTCTACCGCGCACCGACCTTGCTTTGACTCTATAAAAGGGAAGTCGAACTCAGCGAGTTCCGCCAAGCGTGGAATAGTGTCCGTTTATGATCTTCCCTCCGAGACAACAATGAAGCTTCGGCCAGAAATTAGTGACGTAAAAAAGACCCGACTGGAACTGGAGAACGAGCTTTTAATTCGAGAGTCCCAACACAAGGGAGTGCCGCCGCCAAGCACTTTATTATCCATTACAAGCACCATAACAGAGGATAGTGTTGCTGAAAGAGTCCCATTTTCATTTGTTTCGGCCGATATAGCCGCGCTTGACCAAGATTGTGATGACTATCAAGCGGAAAATAACGGGACAGTTTCTCAAGACGATAGGAGTTCAGATGATTCGGAAGATGAAGAGATGATGCTTATGATGGAGCTTGAAAAGATTAAGCGGGAGAGAGAGGAGCAGCGGCAGAGGGAAGCAGCTGCGGAAGAGCTGGCGGAGAGGGAGCGCAAGGAGAGTCTTGCAATGGTGTGGAATCCACTTGAAACAAAAATCAGATCCAACAATTCACAATTAGACTTTTCAGTCAGACGGAGATGGGACGATGATGTCCTCTTCAAAAACTGTGCCACCACTAAAGCACAGGCTATCGAAAAACAGTTTATTAACGATCCCGTCCGCAACGACTTTCACAAAAGCTTTCTAAATAAATACATGCAGTAGCGTGTGTTTCGAATGTTAATAACTGGGGGTCGATATAGACAACTTATTATAGGATAGATAATTATTCAACTGATGTGAAACCAGTTAACTTAGTGCCACTAAATATAACAAGTAATTTACCATTAAAGCAACTCTTTCGAAGTTTGTTATTTATATTAAACTACACACCTACTAGCATAACCTATAACTTGTAAATGGTATTCGGTAGGATTAATTTATCGGGTGAAGAGAAGATCGTCGATTTTCATAATGCTGCATACTGTTTCTGTGGCGAGTGAGATTGCACTTTTCGAGACGAGTAGCGGCTGAAGCACGTTTTCGGCCTCTAGATTCGAGACGGTTGACTTGCGGATGTTGATGCCTGCGGCTTCTTCGCCGTTTGCATGTCTTGTTCTTAGTTCAGTGACGATTTCGATGGGATTAAGGCCGGCATTTTCGGCCAGGGTGAGGGGGATAACCTCAAGTGCTTCAGCATATGCGCGAATACAGTAGGCGTGCATTCCCGTGAGCTGCTGGGACCATTCCGTTAAGCGGATGGAAAGTTCAATCTCGGGCGCGCCACCACCAACCAATAGTGAGCGTTCTTTGACTAGACACCGGATTACACACATGGCATCATGCAGAGACCGTGCGGCTTCTTCGAGAACTAGGTTGTTGGAGCCTCTGCATAGAATCGAGACTGTCTTGCCGAGTGTCGATGTAGTAGTGATGCCTGACAATTTAATAAGACGCGAGCCATGAGTGACTTCTTCGACCAAATCGACCTTAGCCAACTTGTCCAATGTAAGATCATCGGCATGCGCTACTGGTCGGCACCCCAGCGTCTTGGCAATAAACTCAATTTCGTCCCGTTCAATATCGGTGACAACCATAATTTTCATCTTGGACAAAAAATGCAAGGCCAAGTCGTTGTACGCATCGCGAAGAATTGATTTTTGGATAAGCAGCACATTGCATCCCGATTTCTTGATTTTGTTGCAGAGTCCTAGAATATAATTGCGCTCTTCTTTGAACACGCGGTCCATTGCCGTGTAGTCTGAGACCAGCACCTGGTTGTCAATATCGGTCTTTGGCGGTGATAGCTGGAACTGGATCAGCCCTACTTTGGCCTTCTCCACACGGGTGATCGGTGGGTTTCCTACTTTTTTACATTCCTGGGTCAGCAAAAGTCCATCGATAAGCTCCGAATCATCTACAGTCCCCCCGACCCGTTGGATTACGCGAATGTCTCTCAGATCTACTTTCCCGTCAGGCTGGATGCAACGTAGCACTGCCTCTACTGCTATTGGCGCTAAAAGCCCCGAATTTTGGCTCACCACCTTTGAATTCAATGACGTAGTGGCTGCACGGATCAAACTTTCGCGGTCGGAAATATCAATGTCAATGGCGATGGAATCAAGAACTTCTCTGGCCTTTGTCGATGCCATATCAAAGGACTCGGCAATGGTCTGTGGGTGGATCCCCATCCCCAGTAGTTTCTGGGCTGCTGTCAACAATCCCCCGCACAAAACAACCACGGAGGTAGTCCCATCGCCCGCCTCTACGTCCTGGGCATGCGACAATTGAACCAGCATCTTTGCGACCGGGTGCAACACTGACATCTTCTCTAAAATAGTCGCTCCATCATTTGATATCGTCACCTCCCCATTCCCATCAGTTATCATCTTATCCATTCCCTTCGGGCCTAAAGATGTACGCACCGCATCCGCAACCGCTAATTTTAACAGTAGTTAGATAAAATTCAACATAATGTCAAATTTAATAATATTATTTAATTGTAATGTGAGCAACAAGGATGCATCATGATTATGTACCTTTTTTTACAACACATGACAATGATAACAATGATTGAAAAAAGAAAAAAAAAAACAATAAACAAAATAAGACGGTGGATATTAGCACATATATCATAAGATTACATCAGCAGACTGTAATAGATCGTTTATAGGAAAAATTAAATTATATACTCATCCATTATTATATACTCCACTAACCTTTAGCAGCCTCGATATTAGCTTGCCTGATCTCTTTAGGCTTTTCACGGTTTTGAAATTGGACAGACATTTGGGTGTATTAATAAATATAAAATTATATTGAATTGTGCTATGTTGCATCAGTGTGTGATTGGCTTGGGTGGGTCGCATTTTATATTTTCCAAGTTTATTTCAGCGTCTGCCTCTTCATCTACAAGTCCCACTACGGCTCTGGATTAAGTGTCAAAGATAAGATGAGTATTAGTCTAGCTGGAGATTGTGCAAGTGAATAATGTGTTCCGATTGGCTAATACTAAGTTAGTGCGCATAATTATATTTCCTACATGTTGTCACCGCGTATCAAATACACCCCCAACTCAGCAAGTTCCACGCCATCATGGCTAAATATCCGTTCCTCCGATTGTTCTAACACAAGATTAATCTTTTGGTCAAACCCAAGCAAAATTCCCTGTCCATTAAATAAGTTAGTTTATGCGTACAAGGCAAACAATGGGTGTTATCACATTATTTACGGCTAAGTAAGATTTTGAAAAAAGTAGTAATATTAATTAACAGCAATCAAAATCAATCATTGGCGTAAGTTACTCAACATACCCGCACAATACGTGAATCGTTGGTCATTATTTGGACCTTTTTGTCTACATACTCTGATAATAAAACCATATTTAGGTGTAATTATGGATTAACTTGATAGCGATCGTGAACGAATAATTAGTCAAAGGATAATTATTAAATGGGATGAAAATTAATTATATCCTGTTTAATTGACAATACTCACTATCTCTTCATAAGGACATTTAAAAAACAACAACCCGCCCATCTTGTGGCAATTTATTCATATCCACGTTTATAACTGCCCGTATTCAAGGCGCCTACCCCCAAATTCGTCACGTGTGTCTTTTAATAAACTCAATAACGCTAATTTGTTTGTTGCGTGGACACAAGTGGGTTTTAGAACCCTCGTACATCGATTTTGGGTTGTCATCCGAGTAGTTTATCGGATCTTTGGCTTCATGTGCCTTTATGTTCATAAATTTGATGTCTTCAAACGGTTTAATATTGTTCCAATACAGAAAATTACGATTAAATACCCCAAAGTCAGTATGCTTCGATAAATGAGCCATTGTATAAAGCCCGATCCCGCCAGCTAAACCAACAAACCCGACCACAATGCCGATCTTCCAAATACGCGGGGAAATTAATTAAGTTAATTAAAAAAAATAGATAGCGGGGTTATATTACATCCAAACAACGATCAATGATACGCTTTAAAAGAATCAAAAGTATAATAAACAATGCAAGTGTTATGTATACGATGGTGGAGTATATAAAATTATATTCCCTACCGAAGGATTTGATTTAACATGGGCAAAAAACGACGTCGACATTTATTAATTAATATTCCAAACAAAATAATGAGCCAAATAATTACCGTAAATTATAAAGCCGAATGCATGGCTTCATTAAAATGGGAGATCCATAGTTTTAAGGGACTTATTAAGTGTATTGGATCATTATATTAATAAAAACTTTCAATGTCGGTGCAAGTTTACGAAAAATGCCAATCGGTGTTTAAAAGGATGGTGGAGTCGAACAATTATAATTATGTGATCCCTTATTTCTTTAATTATAAGTCGAATGCAAAGCCACGGTGGGTGGGGAGAACAATTGTGGATGTGTTTACTAGCGAGTTTACGGGGGAGGACCAGGAATATTTTGAAAGCATGGTAAATACCGGGATGATCACTGTGAACAACTGTGTTATTTCGACCGATTATTTGATAACCATAAACGATCTAATTGTGCATAAAGCCCATCGCCACGAACCTTCTACACTGGCCATTCGAGCTAGCCAGATAAAAGCGTTGCTTTCAGATAGTACGAGTACATTCCCGGGCGAAGGATACAGGTTAGATGGAGGAGTGCAATCTGATTACGACCAGTTTGTAGATGGCGAAGTAAAGATTTCCTACTTGAGCGACACAATCATCAAGCACAATTACCGTATCGATGAAAATGGTGGTAAGATATCTACACAGAGCATAACCAGGCAGGACGTGGAGACTGATTTTTTATTGCATGAGTACTTTAAATACATCCAAAATTATTATAGATCGAGCTACTACATTCGTGTGATCTACGAAGATGATGACTATTTAATTATTAATAAACCACCATCGTACCCAGTACATGGCACCGGGCAGTATTTTTACAATACCGTGAATTCTATTTTAATAGCTCAACTACAGCTATTATTGGAACTCACAATGAGCTTTATTAGTGATAAACAAGCGTTTTGCGGAGATAATACTAATCGTTCAATTAGTAATAAAGACGGTTTAGCGAATAGTGGCAATCTATCGGACATTCAAGAAGCGATGCTGAACGACATAAACTTGGGGTATGTATACAAGACTATTTTTACAAACAATATGGATTTCGTTGGACGTACGGAGAATTTACAGCAACTACAGGCAAGTTACAATGAGCTGCGGTTTGTGCATAGACTAGACCGGCTTACATCCGGTGTGCTTATATTTGCGAAATCGGTTAGAATTAACAAGATTTTGACGGAGAAAATAACAAACAGATCAGTTACAAAAGAATATATTGCGCTTGTTAATGGAAAATTCGAATTGCCAGGACGGGCCCTTACAGACACTTGCAGTAATTTTAGGGCGGGGGAAAAAAGCATTTACTGCTCTGGGTCTATTGGAAATGCATGCTTGAAACAAGGGATCTCAGTAATAACCTCACACTCTATCGACCCACTTGCGAATAATGACGACAATTCCATTGAAGGCACGGATGTGGCCGTTAAGAAACGCAAAAAGGATAACAGAATTATGCAAATGGAAGCCGATAAGGCGTATATTGAAAATATTTGTTCACCGTTGATCAAAGTGACTGCCCTATTTTTAAACAAACTCACACCTGGATTTAATGATAAATATGCTGCCATATTATCCAGTATTGATGACAAAAGCTGTACAAGTTTTGAAAAGATATTTAGTTTCTTGGTTGAAAATATTTCAAAGATCGTTTATTTCACTCAGCCAGAGTTGGATGATCTTGGCAGCGAGATAAAGGAAGACCAAATCTTGTACCACAAAGAGATAATCGATCTGTATTTGGGGATAAGCAACAATGAATCACCCACGGATAATAAGGCACCTCTCCTATTAACTGATGAATACATTAATGTATCTATTGTAAAAGATATGCTGCCATTAACAGCCCTGAATAACATTGCTACATTTGATAAAATAACTAAAGTATTGATGAACAAAGACACATTGAGGAAAATGAAGTGTATACCTAGCAAGGACGCTGTAACAGAGTTTAAACGGTTGGCATACAATTCCGAAACAAACCAAAGTCTGGTCCATTGCATCCCAAAGACGGGTCGCATGCACCAAATAAGGGTGCATTTACAATACCTGGGATTTCCAATTATTAATGACACAATGTATAACAACCCTTCCATTTTTGGAATTTACAATATGGGGAAAGGAGGGCTTCAGGCTGCTGAAGCGGCCGAGCACATAAAGACAAACGCATCCTGGTGTAAAAAAATAGAGGTCGACGATAAATTATTAGAAACCGTATTAGCCAAGTACGCCATTCAAAAGGCCAACAAGGATTCATCTGACAATATTAATGATAACAAATCACTTTCGCCAAACATGATGGGTGTCGATTATTTGGAATTATTATACTCTGAATCCATCTTTGGTAAACACGACCAAAGCCATATAGCCGCATACTCGACCCATCCAGAATACGAATCAATGTATACTGAACGATATTCAAAGGACTGCAGCCACTGTAAAATAATAAGACTTAATCCTCCCATTGAAAACATGTTTTTATACCTTCACTCGTTTCGCTACAGTAGCAAGGAATGGGACTTTAAGTCAAATTGGCCTACCTGGGCCAACATTCAATCCAAACAGACGTTTTAATACTTTAAAGTAAATACATATTGTGACCACAAACATTCTTAACCCCTTTATTTCAACAATAAATTATCCACTTGACGAAGGACTGATGTACATCACTAAATTGATAAATTGCAAAAAGTGTTAATATACAATCATATATTCATATATGATTAAATAAGTATAGTGTATAATTTGGTTACCATTATTGCCTCTGATAAATGCATCGCCATAACTTTTGGTGTTTGTCCCGTCCGATGACATTCTTCCGTTAATAATTTCCTTCGTTTGTTCCATTGCAAGGTTCATAAAACCATCCAGACTCATTAGCCTGCCTTGAATAAATAAAGATAAATGTGCAAATTAAATTTCATTTTTTTTATATTTCAAATTTTATTGTAGTATTGTATATTGTAAAAATGCCCATTCCGATCTGATGTGTGAGCATTATCAAGTTACCTGTATAGTCTACGCCAGAGTTCAATTTAACAATAACCTCCTTGCCCATAATGTTTTTTAAAAAATCTTCAGGCGTCTCTTTAGTATTGCTGCTCATTTTTTTAAAATCGACTTGAGGCAACTATTTAAACGACAATGCTAGCGGTAGATGGTAAATTAATTATAAAACAATATAATTGTGAATCAGTGATTTGAATTTGGGTGAATTTAATAGGACTTATTAATTCCGTCTTAATAAATTCCAATACGAGATCATTGATTTTCCTAACATGAGCATCCGCTGTGTCTGATTTTTTGCGAGGAGATTTTAACTGCAATAGTCTCTTTTTTACTATTACAATTGGCTCTATCATTTGTAGAAATGCGTCTACAGATAGAACATTACAGACGGACGACTGTACCGAATTCGCTTGAAAATTATTATAAAGGGTATTGTAGGTTTGCTGCTGTTTATACATGCTTATTTTGATGTCAATCGTCTTTCTCTTAAGCATTGTCATGCACTCAATATACTTAACAATATCATTTTGTAGTGCCTTGTCAATATTTGCATGATCTTGTGTAAAATAAGTATATATTGCTGCTATTTCGGCAATTAATGCGTCGCCAATAGAAGCCCTCTTAGATACATCTACCAGAATAATTGAATTGCTAAATGATTCGATCATTGCTTTCATATTATGGGAAGATAGCTTATTAAATATCTGATCTTTTAATTCCTTAGCATTGAGTAATGTATCACCTAGCGTGTTGTTCTCTAACATTCGATTATTAGGGTTCCTCACTATGTCGTTATTGTCATTTTCACCCTCACTGCCACTCTCACGGTTATCTTTATCGTCTATTTCGTTGGTGCCGTCAATAATATCCCCAATATTGATAAAGTAGCCGCCATGCGAGGTTGTCTTGTATGATCTTTCCTCAAAGACTTCTGTATCGTCAATAAAAGGGTCCTGGACATCGTACCACTCATGCACCGCCGCCCTCTTCGTCTTGCTGTTCTCCAAAACTTCATTATTCCTTTTCTTTGCTCTATTCTTGCTTGCTTTGACAGATGATAATTTTATGCTACTGTACTTTCCCTCCAGCGACTTGATAAAGTCTTCCATTCGAGCTTGCTGCAAGACGCCGCCAGTTTCTCCCTACATTTATATCAATACAAGAGCATTAGAATATTATAGAGAATGACTAGTTTAGGTTATTAAATGAGGATATCCTTAAACCACCTTATCTTGTATTAATTCAATAAAACTAAAGTTGCCTGCCGATTTTATTGGAATATCTACACGAATGGTTTTATTAGATAAACTACTAAATAGGTCATCATGGAGAGAACTGCTGTTCTTCTGGTCATTGGAAACTATTTCATCGATCCCAAGTGTCTTGTTTATATCTATTTCCTCGCTACCTGATCCACCTAAAATATCAATATTAGCTGGGAGATTCATCATCAACACAATTTCACTAAATAAATTAAATTAACAAACATTAATATGACGTTTGATATAGATTTTAACTGTAAGTAATACACAAAATATTCAAAGTTCACTAATCTCATCTATTCTCGTGTCTTGATCAATTGATATTTATTACACATGTAATTTTTTATTTATTTCTCACCCACATCCACATGTAAAATAAAAACTCGATAATTGCTAAATAGATGAGACATTTGCGCCAATCTTAAAACAACTTGTAGCCCAGTATACTGTTGAAATTGGTACAGACGGCGCGTCGACTGGTGTAAAATTTGCCGAGTATTTAGACGATAACGACGACTTAGCCTCAATGAGGTAATTGATTTACACCATATTATATACAAACTAATACCAACGATAATTAAAGCATTGTCTGATTACCTATATTTATTAATTGTTTTTACTTTATATATTAAATCAACAAAGAGCCGCGTTTCACATCCCGGTTTTTCGAGATAAGGGATCAGATAGGGACACGGAGAGTGTGTATTTATGTGGACACAGCTTGGGCCCAAGTTGTAAAAAATCGCAACAGTATGTGAATGAGGAGATAGAAAAGTGGCAAACGAAGGGGGTTATTGGGCATTTTTCAGGCAAAAATCCATGGGTGTCGATTGATGATGTGCTTCATCCGCATTTGGAATTACTATGTGGGGCTAGACCGGGCGAAGTGGTTGCAATGAACACATTGACAGTCAATTTGAATCTATTGTTAGTGTCTTTTTATAAACCAATGGGGCTTAAAAGGAAAATCGTGATTGAAAAGATGTGCTTCCCCTCAGATTACTATTCGGTGCAATCTCATTTAAATCTACATAATAATGATCCACTTCATGACCTTGTGACGCTAGATGTAAGCACGGAAACAATAATAAGCTATATTAAAGATAATTATCAGGAAATTGCCTTAATTCTTCTTCCTGGGGTTCAATACTACTCGGGCACGCTGCTAGAGATTCAAAAGATAACATCAATCGCGAAACAATATAATGTCTTAATAGGATGGGATCTAGCACACGCGATTGGAAACGTGCCGTTACGGTTGAGTGATTGGGGCGTGGATTTTGCGGTCTGGTGCTCTTACAAGTACTTGAACGGTGGTCCGGGTGCTATTGGGGGAATTTACGTAAACCAATCCCACCATGAGCGATTTTATTTTTCTCCTACTCAGTCAACGACTAATGCGAACTCAGAAAATGGTAAAAATAAGATACTCTTGGGGTGGTGGGGCCACAAACTAGATACCAGGTTTGCAATGGACAATAAGTTCGATCCATACACCAACGCGCACGTTTTTAAAAATTCTAACCCAGATGTTTTTTCAATCATGAGTCTTAAGGCCAGCTTAGAGGTTATTTCGGATGACAAGGAGTATTATATTGACGATTCCATGCGGATTGATTATTGTAATAATACTAATACTAGTATGCCAGTAATTAAATACAGCATAATACAGCAACGACTTAGATTAAAATCGATTCTTTTAACGGGATATATGGAGCATCTGATCCAGTATTACTTTTCGCCATATACAGCTATTGGCATTTATGATAACCACCCCAAGGTTTCTATCATTACTCCCGATATAGTAACTGCGCGGGGATCTCAATTGTCACTTCTCTTTTCTGATAATTATGTAAACGTTGAGCGACTGTGTGAAGACTTGGAGTTAGGCGGATTCACTGTCGACTATAGAAAGCCAAATGTTATTCGTGCTGCACCTGTTGCTGCATACTCATCCTTCAAAGACGTTTATAAATTTGTCATTAAGCTACACGAGTTGGTAACAGCGCAATTGGTAAATTAATAATTAGATTATGATTTATCTTTGATTATGTGTGTAGTTTATTTGTATAATAAAGACAATGATGCTTATGAATATGGAGTAATATATCATATTACTTTGATTGTTTGAATCTTTTGATAGACTCGTTGACGTTATTAATAGCCAGTTGGATTTCGGGAGTGTTTAGTTCAAAATCTGATAAACCTGAACTTGAAGAGGATGAGGAGCTGGACGAACTACTGTCTGGAAACGGGTCGTCATTATATACATCCGTATTATTGATGACATCAACAAGATCAGATCTAGCTATTTGGATAACCCTTTCCCATTTTTTAGACAATTTAGGGCGCCCCTTGACGGTTTTACACCATACGTTTTTAAAATTAACAGAGCTGGCAAAGTTTTGCGTGTATGCTACGGTATCTGTAACGTTCATAACCACATGGTAGAAATTTGAGGGAACAAACACACATTCGCCTGGCCCTTGTAAGATTTCAATAGGCTTTATAGTTAATAGTGGGTATACAAACGCAAACCACGACGAAGCCTCTCGGTCCGATTGTACCATTGCGTTTGTCTTTTTGTTTAGCACCATTGGCTTGAAGTCAATTAAATGCTTGGGGGTGTTTGGTGGGAATATAGCCCACCGCTTGTACCCCGAGACTAAAATATTCCATGCCGAAGTAGATAAAGGGTCAATATGGATCCCTGTCCCTGAAAGTTTTGGACCAACCACAAGCCACCTATAAGGAGGCCTTGTTCTTTGGCCTACCAATTGGAACAAATCCTCTTGGAAGTATGATGGCACTGGATAACTTAACGCCTGCATTATCGGTGGCAAATTTGATGGGGTATTAATTGAGTTATCCGGTGTAATGAACAAAGCCTTAGAGTCAAATAGGTATAATGGCGAGTCGTCTTGTTGGTGCCGAAGGTACCGGATATATTCTTTGATGTTGATCCGTACAGGATATCCATCGTCATCTTCGCCGACTTTAATGGGCGCATTTGCATAGTATTTCTTTAACCCATTAATAGTCCATTTATCTTTATCCTCCCATCCATCTAAACAATGCTTAATAACAACAATCTTGTCTCTGGCTTCGTATTTTCGGCGAAATTTGTTGTCATTGATGTTTTTGTAAACAATTCTTCTCACGTGGTCGCATTCGGATATCGCCTCTTTGTCGGTAAGCGCAAGATCATCTGCTAGTCTAAACCGGTCCCACTGACCACTATCTAACTCACTCCGAACTTTCTTTTTAAGTTCAACAACTCTTTTTAGATGCTTAGGTTTAATTCGGTCGTTGTATTTGTTGGTTGATAAAAAGCGACATTCATCATTCATGGTGTAATAATACAATTAGTATACTATTGTATGTATAAACAAGATAGTTGTTATTAATTCATTTTTAATGAATAATTCAAACTACTCGCTGCAAACTACTGGCGTGTTACCAGAGATTCAGTAAGTGCTATCACGCGATCTTTTTTAAAAATTATTAAGTATATCACATTGTATATGTATATATACAGGTTATAATAACTTAGGTTACCTATTCAGTCTGTAATAATATTATCGATACCCCATTAGAGTTGAAGATCACAATACAAATATATGTTTATATTTATTTTTCTAAACCACCACAAACTAAGCATACAATAGTTTTTATAATAAGTATGCATGGGTAATTGTTATTTAATGATTTACCTATTTAATTATTATTACAGGAACATTGTATCGACGGTGGACCTGGAATGCAGACTTGACTTGAAAATGATCGCACAGCAAGCTAGAAACACTGAGTTTAATCCCAAGGTGCGCAATACACTATTGGCTATTAAGCTATATGCATAGTTAGTAGTTATATGACGTTGATTATTTGATTTATAGAAAGGGAGTTAGTGATGATTTTAATAATTAACTATAAAATTCTTAATAATATTAATCATTAGCGATTCGCAGCTGTAATCATGCGTATCCACGACCCAAAGACCACTGCATTGATATTTGCTTCCGGGAAAATGGTATGGCATAATATCACAATTAGCAAGTATTTATTCAAATGTTGCAGATATATATTAAACAAATTTACACATGCTATATTCGAAAAACTTAAAGGTCTGCACTGGTGCCAAAAGTGAGGAAAAATCGAAACTAGCAGCTCGGAAATTTGCAAGAACCATCCAGAAATTAGGTATTATTTAATTGATAAGTTCAATTGTGTTAAATTATCAACATGACTTTAGAATCTGAATATGAACGAAAGTTCAGCCTGTTTAATATTTATTAATGCCATTCGCATTATTATTTGGTACCTATTTATATGACTAGGATTTCCAGTTCGATTCACCAATTTTAAGATACAAAATATCGTAGGATCGTGCGATGTTCGATTCCCAATTCAGCTCGAGCAATTGATTTTAAAACATGGCGAGTTCGCCACATATGAACCAGGTTCGTCAATCATTGTAGCTTTTTGCGGAAACATAATAAGATTAATATTGTCCATTGTGGTATTCAACTTTAACTAATATTGAATTACAATACGGGTCATCATACACAGAGTTGTTCCCTGGGCTAATTTATAAAATGCTGTCTCCGAAGATAGTTCTGCTTATATTCGTCTCCGGCAAAGTAGTGCTCACTGGAGCAAGGGTAAGATAGTTATTCAACAATAATTAATGTTAATATTGTTTAATGAATAGTATATAATCGCTTCATAATAATTAACTAACGACACGCAATATTGTTATTATAAATTAGGATCGAAATCAAATATATGAAGCGTTTGAAAACATTTATCCCGTGTTAACAGAGTATCGAAAGTGAATGATTAGTAAAAAAATAAAAATATTTATCGATTTACATGACCATGAATCAGATTAATGATTTTAACTATGGATTAAATAAAATATTGTTGGGTGAGTCGGCTAGGATTAAGTACATGAGTATGTACGAACATATTTATTCATCATGCAACATGACACCGAATCCGAAACACGACGATTTGATAGACGATTTCAGCAATGTTGTCGAATCTTTTTTAAGAAAACTGTCGGATCAGCTGGCTAACTCAGGAAACCTAATATCGGAATACTGCCAAGCTTGGGATACCTACATCAATTCGGCACACTTAATAAAGGGAATATACCGACCTTTAGATTTATGGATATCCATGAAACAGACAGATTATTATAATCGTCATTTTTTAAATAATGCTAGAGCCGATAAGGTAGTCAAGTCCACCAACCCTACAGCCTATTTAGACCATCAAATACTACATAGCTATGCTCCTTCTAGCTCAGGGCACTTAATAGGCGATCGTGAGAAAACCATGCAATTGAACGACCACCTTTATTTTAAGCAACTAAACAATAATATAGCTGGGCATAAAAGAAAAACATATGCGAGCATTTCTTCGATCATGATGGATCTTTGGACCACAATCATTATTCGCAAATCAGTCAATCAGGTTACATTGCAACTAATTAATGATTTTCGTACTGCCAGAGAATCACAATCGGTAGATATTCCCTATGCCAAAACCTATATCCATTCCGTGCAATTATGCGATAATATTTTAAATCCACACGTCAGTTATCTTGAAGGAGATCATAATAGAGATGACCGTATACTTAAGTCTACCCTTGGCGAGATATACAAACCGATAATATCTAGTTATGCCACAGCAATTGACATGGAATATGCGACTACGATCCAAAATCACATATACATCAAATATATATTCAAGTATTTATACGATGATTCCGAAAAGTATTACAAGTCTTTATCAATCGATTTTTTTAAACAATTTAAAATTGATAAACTAATTGTGCAGAATGAAAAAGACACCGATACATTTAATGAAGACAATGTATACATTGTAAAGACCGTATGCACCCAATTAGAACTTGAACGCAGGCGTATTGAATATATATGTGATGAATTTTCCGCCGAATCTTTAATTAAATTGAGTGAACATCATTGGATAACATCCCACTCGAAAATATTATTAGCTGTTTTTGGAAATTTAATCAAGGCTACACTCGAAGAAGTGTATGCCTCAATTAATACTCGCCCTTCTACTGCTATACCATATTATTCGACATGTTTAACAGATTTAAATGAAAAATTGGTATGTTATAAGGATATATCTAAAGATTTAGTGCAAATAACGTACCATCAATTCACATTGTTTACAAAGCTCAACTATGCATCCTTTAGCAGTAAATCCTACACAAAGTACTTTGTTTTACAATCTAATATATTAAAAACAAGCACGCATATTTTTAGTATTTTGCTGGGTAAACATTCTATATTCATGCCTATCGCGGAAAAAATAGGAATGGAGTGTTTAAATACTGTCCCAAAAAGTATGAAAACAATCTATAAATCTGCATCAGAAATCTACGGTAAATATATAGACACTCTACTTCGCAAGGAAATTACATCTGAATCCGAGTTATTTTCTAATAAGTCTAAACAATCAATTCTAAATGATTTTGTCAATTTGTTTCGGTATATTACGGAAAAGGACATGTTTCAAAAAATATACCAATATTACTTAACAAAACGACTAATTTTCCATGCGGTGAATTCATTTGAAGACGAGAAATTCGTTTTATCAAAATTAAAGGAAATTGCAGGGTATGAGTACATGGCGAAAATCCAGCGTATCTTTAACGATTATACTATTTCCCTAGACCTTATGCAAGATATAACAGAGCTAGGATTATATAAAGGAAAACAAGACGATTTGCTAATTGGATCAGAAACTAAAACCATAGAATATAATCACGTTGAAAGCATACTAGCCAATGCTAAAAAGGTCAAAATAGATTCTTCTCATGTTAATGTGATTAAAAAGGTTAATGTATTTGTTATTTCATCATCTACATGGATTATAAAAATTACTGGCGAGTCGAAATTTATCGCACCTGAAATTATTCAATCAGCATTTCAAATTTATAGTAACTATTATAATTCACGTTTCAACGGCCGCAAATTGCAACTTATCCACCCCTATTCGCGATGCGAGGTAGCTGTGAATATAATTGGGCAAGAATCGATTATTAACATTATCTGCAGTGATTACCAAGCGAGTATATTATTACTTTTTAATAAGGATGATATATATTATCATTACTGCGAGTTAAAAGAACTTACAGGATTATCAGACTCTGAATTGCAGCGCCATCTAGCAATATTTATGCAACTAAACCTCCTTTTAAATAGATCTTATAACAATGAATTGGCATCACTCAATGGGGTAGAAAACGGGGTCTTTCAGTATAACAAGGACTTTAAATCAACACGCATTCAAATTAATTTATTTAATAACCAATCACCGCACCACCAAGGCAGCAAGGAGCCGACAAAAGCAATCTGTGGAAATAACCCGGGCTCGAGAATATACGACGATCGAAGAACAAGTCTTAGCGCAGATATAAACCGCTTAAACGAAGATAAGATCAGCTGTTACGGGTTAATAGAGCCTGATAAGGAGAACACGCAATACAATATGCAGGAAAATATAGAGTCTGAGCGTAAGTACCACCTAGAAGCAATCATAGTAAGATCGTTGAAAGCTAAAAAGGTAATTTCACATAATGAACTAATTCAATACGTTTGGGATAAATGTCGTAATTCTTTTCGTCCTACAATTAGCTCAATCAAACACGTTATTGAGTCTCTCATAGATAAAGAATACCTTGAGCGCGATTCGAAGTCCAAGGATATATATAGGTATATAGCATAATTGATTTATGCCATATCCTCTGCATTTATTAACTTAAATAGACTTTTTTCAAATAAATTTAACCCCGTTTATTAATAATTGTTTGTTTGATCAATAATTGGGGCAACATGTACGACCAGGAAGAAATACAAAAAGCATTTGATATAGAAAAACAGTTTTTAATGGATGAAGTTTCATCGGTATGATTCAATATCTGATTAACATGGGAAATCATGAAGTCAGTCTTATTTTATTTTGTGGATTAATTTAATTACTTTTCTGACACAAATTGTATAAATTACGCGAACACATTCATTCATAATATGAGGATAGAACTTTAAAGACACGATTGAAAATTTATCGACATTGAATGCGCGTGTAGAGTCTATTGTTAAACTTAGTGCGAGTTTCGGAGAGATCACTAAATCATGGATTGATTTTCATCAAAATTTATCATTTCGAAAGTAGTATAATAGAATAAAGCAAAGTTTGAGCTAATGATCATTAATATTACTTTCAGATGGAATATTTATTCGCCGAGATTTATATTATGTTATGCCCAACTTAAAGGATTTTTAAGGACATTTATAATATCGTGTTCCATCGATCCAAGGGGCGGATCGGCCATGTATTCCCACCGTGCTGTGAGTGGAAGACTCATAAGAATGCTTTCGGTGCGAGAATGCGGAGATGCAAGCCCAAATTTAGTTCCCCTGTCGTTGACAAGATTGAATTCAACATATCTGCCGCGACGGAGTTGCTGCCAGTGTCTTTCCTGGTCTGTAACTGCCCGGTCTTTGTGTTTTACAACCAGAGGAATATATGAAGGAACGAAATTATGTGCACATTCCGAGACAAAGGCAAACAGATCATCGGCAGGCTTGTCGTCCAGGTCGTCAAAAAAGATACCACCGATCCCGCGGGCTTCCTTTCTGTGTGGAATATAAAAGTACGAATCGCACCATTTTTTGAATTCGGGATAATACGATTCATCATGATTATCGCACGCCTGCTTCAAGGTCTTATGGAAATGAGCCGCATCACTCCTGTCTAGGTACATCGGGGTGAGGTCAGACCCGCCCCCAAACCACCACATCAATGGTGGCCTTTGGTCATTGTCATCATCTGTGCCATCCTTGTCTTGAGTGTCTGGAATCTCAAAGTATCTGTAATTGCAATGGATTGTAGGCACATGTGGGTTCTTTGGGTGGATGACTACGCTGAGACCAGTTGCAAAGAATTTAACGGGCTTTGTAGCGTCGAGTAATTTGCCGCGGGTCTTCATTTGGCGAATTGCCTCCGGGGGAAGCACGCCCTCAACAACACTAACATTAACCCCGGCCTTCTCAAAGTCATGCGAGTCTTGCAATACACATGTCACCCCGCCCCCGCCCCACCCTTCTTCGCTCCGTTCCCAGCGGTCAACAATGAACTTCCCCCCATCAATCTGCTCAATCTCATTAATAATATCGCACTGAACTCGCATTACAAGTTCCTCCATGCGCAGTCTCATGCTTCTCCCTTGCATGCTTACGCCTTTCTCAAGCACTTCATTTAGCATTGGTGTAATCGGAGGGGCCACAAACACCACTGGAGTTGCAGTTGATTTTCGCGAACGGCTTATAAATGATAGCCCAATCGATAAGGATGTTATTGCAGAAATTACTAACAACCCTTTCCCCTTTTTTGAATTGTAAATTCGGCGTGGCGTACCGATAAATGTACGGCCGAATTGACTAAGCATGAATATTAAAATATATGTAAAAAATAAAGAAATTAATAATCACATTTATGCGATTACATCAATACTTATATATTATGTATACTATTTTCCTATTACCGGTAGAATCAGAAATGCAATTGACGTCCCTAATTATAATGAATATGAAAGCAATAGGATTTAATCGAGTATCACGAGTATCCGAATTATTTGCGCTTGGCGCGTCCGATTTAAATAGCGCGATTGTGAATATGAGGCGCAGTTTTCATATTCGCAACCCTAATTCGCTTTATGCAACCGATGCTGAAGTGAAGGGTAACATCGACCGTTTTTTCGGGATGAATATTCAAGTTATCAATTCCTGCTACCTAAATGCCCACGGTGAAAAAAAAACGGCCAAGGAGGTCTCAATAGACCGAGAAAACAGTTCACGAACCTCGAAATCCTTGTCGTATGCAAGTAGCAAGATGTCTATTTCTGCTTTTATGCAATCTAATATGATTGTCGCCCATGTAAACAGTATATCATTTACCGAAAAAAACCTTGAGGATGAAGACAATGTGTTGGTGACTGAACATAAGGACTTAAGGTTACAACATAGACGACCTTATTTAGTCAATCATAATACTCTAATTAACAATGAATTGGGTAATAGCAATCCCCGTATGGACAATATCTTAGAGTTGGGTGAGTTCGATTACCAGATGCAAAATGTTCTTAAAAAGAGGCGCAGAAAGATGAACCACCACAAATACAAGAAGTGGCGCAAAAAGACAAGAGCTCTTCGTGAAAAGAATGGTGGAAAAGTCGGCAAATAATTGTATAAATATAAATGAATGATAATTTATTATAAATGCGAGTTTCAATTATAGTTAAATATAAAGTTGTTTTTTTAAATTATTTAAATAAATGTATCCCATTCAGATGTTATCTTCTGCGGGTAGATCCAGTACTTCCTGCACTTGATCCAAACGAAGATCCAAACGAAGATCCATTGGAGGACCCAAATGTGGATGAACCATACCGCTGCATTCCATATCCGTTCCCTCCTCGGCCCCGAGAGCCCAGCATATAGCCTATTCCAGCACTCAATAGACTCGACCCTATCAATCCCATTCCAGACTGGCCTTGTGAGTATGATTGGTTACTATTTCGTGTTGCCCCACAATTATCATTTGCCCCATTATTATTATTATTATTATTGTCACCATTATTGGCATTGCCAAAGAATGAAAAAGGAGGGGGTTGGCGGGGATCGTGTGTGCTGTTGGATGGATTCGATAGATTATTCATGTTTGCAGTATACTTGACGTATAAAATCCACATCAACATTGCAATAAGTGCGTACCAGACTATGTTGGTAAACAAGGTTGACCCAGACCCGTCGTCGTAGCTAATGCCGCCGTATGAGTCGCGCACTATTCTTTGCAAAGAGTACTCTAAAAAGCAGCTATCCCGCAGAACATTTACGTCCTCTTCGTCTTTAAATCCCTCACACACGACTTCTACAGACTTAAAGGTTATGTCGCTCGGAAAATCTGCATTGCAGACCCAAATTACATTGTATCCGTCAGATGAACTGTTTTTGCAATGAACTACTTCTGGAGAATACACACAGTTCTTAATACACTGGAGTTGTGGCTCAGGTGCCAATCTTCGAGCTGTTGTCTTCTTATCTTTCCGGAATGTCAGCATTGGAGTCTTGTGCAAAACCATTTGCTGGAAGGCAGCAACATGAGAGACTACTAGAATCAATAGCCCCGTTATTAAGGTATATTTCATAGCAAAGATAATATATAGGTTGGCTGTAAAGTTAGGCTCAAATGGGGCTACTCGTTTGTGGCAATAATTATTTTTTTATTACTAAAGTGGGTATTAAATGGGAAACGAAAGGTGTGTGGTGGCTTGATAATAAATTAATCAATCATTTTGTGTCCTTTTCGTCGATTATTTCCGACCAAGTACCGTTGTGGGGGTATATCATTACCTTTTTGCAATTGAGGCTGGCTTGTTGAAGGTATGCCTTCATGTGGATGTCTTCTATGAGGTGAGTCTCGTGGGTAATGGGTTGGTGACAGAGTGGGCATCTTGTTTCCTTGTTTATAACTAGGCTTTGCTTATCGAAACAAGAAGGATGGAGGCATTCTTTTCCTTTAACAGGGTTACACATCCTATTTTGTGTAATAGGGCATACGAGTGACAAAATCTCGTAAGTTTCGTTATTATATGATGATTCTGAGATAGCAGTGGGGTTGCTTTCAATATGCGAACTGGTAGCGGATAATGTATGGTTTGAATATTCGCGGCGGATAATTTGGGCGCAGTACGTTTTATAACTGATCTCGGTAGCTGAAAAGGTCACGTTTTCTAGCTCCGAGTCCATGAGATCATTGTTGCTGATTGACTCGACGGGTATTTGGACGACTTTATTGTTATATTGGACATCGAGGCAAAACGTTCCCGCTTTTATACGAGTCACTTCGTAGATAACTCCGCAGACATAAGTTGTCAGGCCAATGCAAATACGAACCACAAGGCCTATAAGATACGGCCGAAGTTGTTCGAGGGTTAGCCCAAATGCCAACAGGTCTCTTTTCATTTGGAGGCTTTTGATTCGACTGATCCCTACATATTTATTTGTATATATACTATTAACCGCTATGTTCTTGGACAGTCTTTCAGGAGTCGAATACCGCCTATGGGGGTCTCTATTCGGGGTTGCGTAATCGTCTCGGTTCATTTCAGGGGCATTTCTTTTCATAACGTCGATATTAGCGTGTATCTTGATTTTATTTGACCGAGATAAAGATTTTTCATTGTCCACATCTACTTGATCATCTTCAGCAGCACTTAAATCGCATTCCTGGGACTGTGCAAAATTGTATTTCATGACCATAATGTTTTCAAATTCAGTGAAGAAATGGCTATATTCAGTAAGAAACAGTTTATATGCATCCATGGAATAGATATTAAGGCTTGTCACGATTAAAAAATTGCATCTTTCATACAACCGGTCAATGACATCGACGCTTTCTTTTAATTTCATCATTTGTCGCTCGAGTCCCTGGCTAGTTACCTGCAACGTTCTTAATTCTTGTGCCAATTGAGATACAGCTGTATATTTGCCCTCAATTTCCAACATTTCCTGGTCCCCCGAAGGTATAGCAGTGGCATGCGTAACAATATTTTGCTCCATGTTATCTGTATTCGGATCATCATCAACCACAAGTTTGTGTTGCTGCAACGCAGTGGATATTTTTGTAGCAATTTCCATAATCTCAGCATGGCGTTTGTACACTGCCTCGTGCTGATTTTTTTGTGTTTTGACTGTGTAATAAAACTTCTTTTGAATATCGATAATATGCATAATGCGTTGGTTTAAATGTTCCTTTTCCCGCAAAGTCATTTTTCTAGACGTTTGTTGCTGCGGTTGCTGCGGTTGGTCACTTTGCGCAAAATGGGGCATAAAAGGCGGGTAAGGCGAGTATATTGGCGAGGGGAAGGGTTGCATGTATTCTGGGCTATACTGCGGATGTTGCGGATACCCTTTGTAGTATTCATGGTACATTGGACGGTGTCCCGTCACATGTAACGGGATTGGAGGAGCTTTCTGATAATAATGATACTGAAGATTATTGTGGGCCTGTAGTGGATCCCCATGGCTGTCACGTGGCGTAGAAATATGCGAATTGCCAAAAGCTCTGTTTATATTAGAGCTTGAATGGTCCAGTGAATCAATTGTTGGCGATATTGATTCCAAACTGGAATGCGTTAAATTATTAGCCGCGGGTGGGGACTTTCGATCCACCTCATAACCCATGTACATCCCCTCTACCGCGGAAGGTTGGGCAAAATAAGCAGAACTCTCTAGCTTGCTTCGTTTAATCGTGCAATCTGTGGTATCCCCTACTTTAGTTTGCCTATATTCTAACATGGACTAAACTTTTTTAATCTTGCTTAAAAAACACTTTTAAAAATAAGCATGGATTCTGCCGAGCCTGTTTACTTCATGCCGCATACTGCCGCTAATGTTCGCAGACGCGTCAATTATTTAAGAAACATTAATGTAATTATACGACTTAAGTCTCAATAAAATTTACTTAAATTACATAATATAGACTATTATTATAGCCTGTGTTAATTTATTAACCAACCATTATATGGAAAAAACGGCCAAAAAAAACCTTTGTTTTATTTTTCCGTAATCCTTTTTTTTTAACAACTATTTACTGTCATGTGTTTTTTACCCTGTTCTAATGTTAATTTGAATGTATATTGTAATACAGCTTGAACAATACGCGATCGAGAGAAATTTCCACAAGGAGGTTGAGAAGTTGAAGGCAGCATATGAACTCAAGTATCAGCCGTTTTATAAGAAAAGACTTGATGTTTTGCAGGGGCTTGTTGAGCCTACTGATGACCAGTGCACGGTTGAGGAAGAGAAGGACGAGCATGGGCATGGTGAAGGTATTTGGACTGATTTTTTGGATCCTGAAACGCCAGCTTCTGCTGATTATAATGGCATTCCTGATTTTTGGTTGACTGTTTTAAGCCGGTGTGAAGAGACCTCTGTCATGATTCAAGAGCACGATGTCCCATTGTTGCAGAAGGTCACTGACATCACCAGCGAGGTTGTTGGGGATGTAGATGGCGACAAGTACGGCTTCAAGATTGTCTTTAAATTTGCACCTAATGAGTACATTTCGAATGCCGAGTTGTCGAGAAACTTCTACTTTACGACTGATAAATACAACCCCTCGTATTTATTCGACAGCTCGGATGCTGGGAAAGTCAGCTGGCTTCCTGGTAAAGATCTTACAAAGGAGATTATTCAAAAGAAACAGCGCAATAAAAAGACGGGCGCCGTTCGTAATGTTTCCCAGACGGTCAGCAGACCCTCGTTCTTCGACTTTTTCTTCCCGGTGGATATTGAGACATTGGTGGACAATTCTCCTGAGGACATGGACATGGACGCGCTTGAAAGCTTGGTGTCTGCGAGCTATGAAGCTGGCGAGGCTATCCGTGAAAAGGTGGTTCCTCGCGCCGTCTTTATTTACACTGGAGAGGCTGGGGAAAAGGACTTTGGTGACGAAGAATATTCAGACAATGGCGAATATGGATCTCATGACTACGACAGCGAAAATAATGAATCTCAAGAGAACAATAGCGACGACAGTGAAGATGATAGTGACAGCGAGGTAGAAAAGCCTCTTAAAAAGACAAGTCCAGTGTCCTCCACTCAAGATGCTAAAGCCAGCGATTGCAAGCAGCAATAATTAAAGAAGGTCAATAATCATATTATAGGATTAAATAATTAGCTATTAGAGTAAACTAGGGGTGTAATTAATTTTTAAAGTTATGTTTAGTCGGGTAATTTATTATCACGTCACTATGTTTTAACAA
The DNA here is from genome assembly GCA_034693865.1 of Ceratophysella sigillata. Classification (NCBI taxonomy): domain Eukaryota; kingdom Metazoa; phylum Arthropoda; class Collembola; order Poduromorpha; family Hypogastruridae; genus Ceratophysella; species Ceratophysella sigillata. Next base: position 91,510 of record JAQFXY010000015.1, read on the forward strand.
ATAGATCAGTGTATGTTCCGGTTTCCGAAGTGATGACCATATTACGCTCGTTAGCTAGGTGCAGTAGACAAACAAATGACATGGCAGTTGTAGGTATCTCTTGAGGAGATATTTTAGATTGTGTAATGGCTACTTTTTGCAAATCTTTCACCAATTCATTAAATGAAAGCGGCGCCATTTGATCGTCATTGCTTTGACTCGCTTGTAAATTTTGTTTATAATTGACAATGTGCCATAAATTTGACTTTACTTGGTGGACATCGATCGATTTATTAATCTTGGCATAAGTCATGTTGAGTTTATTCACCTTTCGAGGTGCACTGATTAAATTTTTAACTATATCAGTTTCATCCCCGCCATCATATTGCTGAACAGTAGACTCGTCGGCAGCACCTTGCGCTTCAAAAAGATGAATCGGGAATTCTAACTGGCTAGTTTCACCAATCTCGTCCACTCCGATCGGGTTATACACAAAATGATCACTTTCGATGTCATCGTCATTGATATTATTATTTAAGCTAATATCTGATTCGTCTTCCTTATGTATTGCAAAAGCACCCGCTGCGACATCAAGTTCTTCTGGTATTAATGGTATGAATTCGTCAGATGTAGCAGATGATATCTTGTTGGTTGGGCGCAATCTCCATGATGGGCGTAAGTATAGGCATAATAATTTGTCTATTGAGTAATGGATGTCTATATGTGGTAGCGTGTTGTATATTTTCCCCATGCGTAGTTCATCAGCTGGTGATAACTTCGATGATGACTTTGCAATATTGAAGAGGTTTGTCTGTAACTCGGGAGGGTTTAAAAAATCAAAAAAGAAGGGCTCTTTGACTTTTCCTGCTTTCTTTTCGGTAGAAGTGATGTTATACCCCGCATTCGAGGCCATGAATGGCTTCCATCTAGACATCCCAGTCCATTTTTTAGCAAAATTCTTGCTAAAGTAGTGGTACTCATCCTCTTCTCCCATTTCGTCCTGGTCCACTTCCTTAATCAGCTGTGTATTCACTCCTTGATCTCTAAACAATGGACTTGGCTGCTTGTTATTACCCACTATTGGTGCAACTGTAATTATACTGTGACGCCTACTATCAAACCCATCGCCGACATGATGTTTGGTCCCGGTAATAATATTATGACTACCGCTCGACTCTTCCTCATTAGAAATACAATTATGATCATAATGCTGCTCATCCTCATCCATATATTCTTCAATTGTCCATATATCGGCCTGGATCAAATTGTTTCCCAAAATAATAGGGGTTGCGCGGTATGGTTGAACGTCATTATCAATTACGTTTGTCTCGGTGTGCTCTGTCAACACCATTACTGTATGAGTCGACTCCTTTGTAAAGCTAAACGATGCATATTTTTCGCTTATAACACCGCCAGAAAGTGCCTTTAGAGATGGAAAAGCTCGTTGGTGATAATCATTCCAATCTAATTTAATATCAGCAACTTCTTTTTCTAACCCTAAATTTAAATTAGGCGACGGTACCCTAAACGGATCCGAGTCGACCCCAAATGCAATAACACAATCTCGAGTTACACCGATATTATTAAGCAGCATCCCCTTCGCACCACCCTCATCAAAGGCCGCTGTCATTCGTGAGAACTGAGGATTCACATCAAACGCTAGATCCATAATATCAGTATTAATAGACTCGACATTCGACACAATCGTCTTGCTCTTCATCTGAACCTTTTTAAGTCGCCGCTTAATATTTGAAGGGTTCGTACTTGAGTTTGAATTCATATTCATTTCATTTTCGATATCTTCATCGACTAGTTCGTTGTTCTTGCTCCGAAACCCTTCAAGCATCTTTTGGACGCGGTTATGGACCGCATCCACGCGCTTAGAGTATATCTTAGAGCCGGCATCAATCGTACATGATGCCCGTTGGAAGTTAATATATTCATCACCCTTCTGGCCTAATATACTGCTGTAATTTAAAAGTGTGGTATTTCCTGCCATCCCATCCCTGTTAGAGCCCAAATACTCTATATCCTCATCTTCATCAACGATATTAATACCAAGCTGATAATTGATGCCTACTCCCTCGATAGCCCCTGCTGCCACAGCATTTAATTGGCTTTGGGGGACACGCCATACACGGTCCATATAATCGATCAGTTCAATATCAAACGCATTCTTTTCAGTAATCTTATTTTTCGTGCTTAGTGTTACCGAGGATTTGTAAATGTCATTCATTTTTTTGGCAGATGACGGCGAATCACCTTTCGGCATGCACACTTTTTTAACAGTAGACGGCGTCTGGAACAGCATCGGACGCACCTTTCCCTTCATTTGCGGCGTAGAAAGTATATTCTCCTGTTCCATATCGTTTCCACCGCCATCAATCTCCCGATAATTAACCCTTAGCTCGTTAAAGTTTGAATGCCGTTTCATTGTTAAATAATAGAAATACGCAATTAAGTTTATAATCCCGAACCATATACTATTTAACCAGTACGAACCTTGTACTCAACCATAATTAAGTTTTCTAAACTTTTATTTTTGTATAAATCTACTCTTTTTTATTTGAAAATTAAAGAAACCATGCTGTCTGTGGTCTGTAAAACAAGAAGAAGTATGAGTATCCAAGCTGCAAATATTTTGCAGAGGTATCCGGTAGTCTTTTCAAAATTGACGATGAAAGAGAAGGAACTTGAGGCGATGTATGAGCAGTTCTTGTATGAAGAATCAAAGTTATCGTTTACCGAGTATGCTGAGTATGAAGAATATGTTTCGAAAGATACAAATGCTGGTAGAAAGCAAGACCTATTAGATCGACTTGTATACAACCCCATTGAGCTAATGGCCAAGCAACCACCAGCTAATTCGGCATCGGTGTTAGCCCAAGCGGAGATAAATTTTAAAAGCCCCAGAAGAAAGTTGGATCAGATGTTATATTTAATCGTAAAGGATAAAGATAACAACAATACATGGGGGTTTCCATGCGCTGAGATTATAGCTGGAGAGACACTCCGTTCTGCAGCTGAGCGCGCGTTAATGACAGCTACACTAAGCAACCAAAAACAACAATCGGATGCAATTGTAACATACACGATATCTAATGCTCCATCTGGGTGTCTTGAAAAAGACTCGACGTCTGTTAAATTATTTTACTATCTAACCCAGTACATCGAGGGGGATGTGGTGTTAAACAACGACAAATACACCGATTATGCCTGGGTCGCAAAACAAGAACTTCACACTTTTCTCGACAAACCACAACTTGAAGTCATGGAAGATATTCTCGTTTAATGTTTAGTATTATATAAATCTAAAGTTGATAAGCAGCTACTTATTATTTAACTTGTAAATTTATGAGCCTAATAACCACTTTTGGTAATGGCCATGAGTAGGGACTCTGGTGTAGGTGTTTCAGCGATTGCATTAACTGTAAATCCCTTTCCAGTTATAAAATCAGCTGTTGTTTTGCCGATTGATGCAAATTTACACGACTGATTCTGTAGCTCGTTCAAAACACATTCGGCGGCTGAAAAGGAAGATGGGCTAAAAAATACAGCCCACAACACTCTATCTTTGTTTTGCGTTGGCACTGCTTTTAAAGTCATATGGACGCTGTTAATTATGGAGTTCGGGGGGCTGGCATCATTGTTGTACCTGTAATGGCCAATAGTAAAGTAATAGCAGACGGTTTAATCCAACTACATTAATTAATTTAAACCTATCATTACTATCTATATACGGATAATATTTCTAAATTACATCACGATTTCTCTGTAATTAACACCATTTCGATCAAACATGGTTGTTAATTGCTCGCCTCGCTTGTTTCCTACAAGGATAATGTACTTCAATAATGGCTCAAATTGATGTTTATCCAAGGACAGTTGCACATCATGTTCGATCAATTTTGACAATTCATGCGCATTGCCGCAATTTTCACCTTTTACATCTGTTGATTGAGGTTTAATATGTCGCTTTAATCACAGAATGTATTTATAATATAAAAGCATATCCTTATATTTAACAATACATACCAATATATCCCATTTGTTTGGCTCTAAGTGCTGTTGATGGGCCGACCGTATACATTTTATTATTGTGCCAACTAGATTGGGCCTCCTTTGTAATCGCCTTCTCATTTAAATCTATTAATATCAAAGTCGTTAATTATTATAAATATAGCCTGTTAATGCAAATTTCTAGAAAGTTGAGGATATCGTGTACACATATTTAGCAGTATCATACCCTACATTGTTCAAGAAATATTAAACTTTGTTGGCTTGTAGCTACGAACTTTTGCTGATCCGTTAGATTATCAAACATAAAATCGAGCTCTTGCTTAGATTGTTCGTTAAATGTTATTGTTAAACATTCAACAAGGCTCGCCGAACATCCTAACTTACGAAACCGTTGAGTGAATAAATCATCGTCACAGATTCCCATAGGTGTCTTTGTTTTAAAAAACAAGCAGTGCCTTGATCCATCATTGATACTATTCATTTTTTTTGATGGTATTTCCCTTAACACAACTACGATTATTGTATTGAATTTATATAACAGACTAGATAAAACTAAATGGTAATCCCCTAAAATAATAACTGTGAGTATTTATTTTAAAACCATTACTTATTCAAGTATTTACTATAATATTACTGAATTCATACAAACATAAATAATAATATGATGTATAATTTCATTTAATTGATAGCCAATATAACACATCCCGACAGCATTGACAATAATGAGTTCCACCAATTTATTTTAATTTTTTGTAATTTTAACCATTTACGCATGCAAACACAAATTCATTTGTAGAGTGATAAACCAGACATCAAGCCAGACATATCTGCATTAAATGCAGAAGATCATTTGAATTTAAGGGTTGTTTCTCAAAATGGATCAGAGGTAGGATTAGTAATTCACAACATACACTATTTACATACAATAATGTGTTAATATGCACACAGACAGAAACAGATATTTTAATAAATAGAGCAAATACTATTATTAATTAACTAATTATCAGGTACATTTTAAGATAAGACGGGTTACCCCACTTAAAAAACTGATGGATGCGTATTGCTCGAAGAACGGGTTGCGTACTGAGCAAGTCCGGTTTCTGTTCGATGGTGAACGCATATTACCTGAACACACGCCGAATGATCTTTCGCTCGAAGAAGGCGATGTTATTGATGTCATGTCAGAACAAACCGGTGGATTTGGGAATCAACTATTGTTGGGCACAAATTAATAAATACAACTAATAGAATCGAACTTATAAATATCTATCAACGACATAACTACTTATGATTTAATATTTAATTACATAATTGCTCCTACTAATCCGAACTGTAGTTCTTTCTTTTTTCGAGCCTCTTCAATAGCATCGGTTCCTCCTGTTTTGCGGAGGTGGAAGCGTTGCGAGCCGAGGTCTTGTGTGAATTTGACCATTGGGTCGGTGTTCTTTTCTACCAGTTTCCGTTTGTTAGACAAGCTTTCCATCTTGGCAATACTCTTTAGACGGGCGGTAGGGTCGACTTTGATAAATGTGATTTGCATAAGGGTCGTGTCCATAATATCATCCTGGGTGACGTCATCGGGGACAAAGGCGTCCAAGTCAACCTCGATAATTTCAGTCTCTCGAAGAATAATGACGGCATCTAAGGCATCAAAAACTTTGGCTACCGAATCAAAATTAGATTCCACATCCTCGACAGTTTCTTCCAACGAGTCCATATAGTCTTGCTCCGCCATTACGTTCTTAAGCTCGACCTCCCAAACCTTTTTGTAGAGGTCGCGGTTCTTGTCATATAAGGCCCCGAGTGTGTTTACGCGATCTTCCAGATCGTTCATGCGCTTACGAAGAGCTTCTACTTCGTAACGTGGTGGTTTGATTTTCCGGCGTACAACGTCTTCTTTCATTTCATGCAGATCTTCCGAAAACGAACTTAATACCAACCCCAAGCTAGACGATTCATTAGCAAGAATCTGCTTGTCCTCTTTAAGTGCTGATCGGGACAACATGTTGGCAGTGAACGAATTATTAACTTTACGGACCATCTGATCTAATACAGAGTTCATCGAAAATTGGAACTCGCCATATGCCTCTCTAGCCACTTGCTTTATAATGGCCACATCTCTGCGGAGGTCCACTACTTCCCGGTTTATCTTTTTCTTAAATTCGTCGGTTTGTCTCTGCTTCTTCGCTATTATTGCAAGCGAGTCTGGATTCATTGGGTTCAAAATACCGATTGATTGCTGAGATGTCAATTTTGACAACTCGTTAGATTGTTGGTCACTGTATGTATGAATTAATTTTGAAGATCTTTTAATATCATTCAGTTTGTTACTCATGCCTGCGATAGCTGCCATGTTATTCATTGGGAAGGTAGAATTGCTTGTAGATGCTACAACGCGCATATAATCCTTTACAATATCAAAGCCTCTATCTAATTTTGCCGATAGGTCGTCTATCTTTAATGGGGTAGAGACGCGTTGCAAATGCGTTTTTAAAAGAACACCATCGCCAATATCCGCATAATTATATAGCTCATACTCTACACGGTAGAGAGGATCTGTTATATAAAGTTTAGGAAATGGTGTTGGAAATACGATGTTAGCAAATTCACTACGAAACAACCTTTGAATCTCGGTTTCTGTCCGAAGACCGGTAAAATGTGTTTTTTTAGTTTCGCCATCATGCGATACAAAAAGAGTCGAAATATCAACCATGACTTTGACGTCTTTGGACAACTCGGGGATCATCATTTTTTTCATCATCATTGGAGACATCGAATGCAATGCACCTGGGGAACGGTCAGTTTTATTTTCATTTAATAAGTCGATGGCAACTGGTTCGTTAATAAGCTCATTATCCTGCTTGAGCAAAACGGTCTTTTTCTTTCTCAGAGTACGGTTGTCATAATTGACAGACCGGTTCATTTTAAGAATTTCTTCGCTTGCAACTTTTGCAGATGATTCATCGATCGATAATTTAAGCAATTCTTGATTCTTCGACATTTTAGCAGCAGCTTTTTTCTTTTTGTGTAACGATTTGTATTTCTCCATTAATGCCCTGTCTTCTTCTGATTCCTGAATGTTAACGTGTTCAGCAGTCGATTGTAATTCCATTAAATTACTAGAAGAAGCGGCCGAGGTCGCCTGTTTTTGTTTCGCAATAGCTATTTTTAACTTTCTAATACGAGTGCGCTGCACGGTGGCAAGTCTGCTTTCCATCAGATCAGCAGGGCGATCTTTAATGAACATTTTAGTTTCTCCTAAAGCATAATCAGAATCCGAAAGCCCAATATACTGCATTATCTGACGTGCAATCTCTAGTTTAGATTCCTTTGACTCTCTCAGAAGCGTCCGATGGTCCATTGGTAGGACAACAATGTACCGGTTGATTAAATCTTCGTATAGAAATCGAACAGGGTATCCGGCTTGACGAATATGGATAGTATCAAGCATACCTGTGCTTCGCATTTGTTGCAATATGTACTCTGTTTCAAACTTGTTAGGGACCTGCTCTGAGTTTGGCTTGAGGCATCGAATAAAGAACGGGTTGGTGGTTTTTAATGTATCAATGAGATTAGCGAGTGATTTTTTAAACGTATTGGTGACGGACTCAAATTTATTAGCGAGCATTGATCGTGAAATAGTGGCTTTGCCCGTGCTAGGCAACAAACTCCGTGTTTCTTCGAAAAGTGTCATAAGAACTTTATTGGTGGACGCATCAACGAAATCGTCCAGTTCCGGTGGCACACTTTCTTTGTTTTTAACAATAAAATTATCGCCATCATAAGTGACCTTACCGGCATAATGGACAATAACGTACCCAAACCGTTTCTTACGGTCACGCATAAAGCACTTGTCCTTTCTTAAAGACTCGTCAAGATAGTGCGATAAAGTCTCTGGTGTAGCCGAATCTATACGGCACTGATCGTCCAAAACTGTGAATACCTGGGAAATACAATTCAGAGCAGGTTTATTATCTACATAATTGACGGCATCTACACTCAGCTTTTCATGTCGGTATTCAGCTTGCTCTAATCTGAAAATATATTCATTGAATAAATCCTGTAGCGATTCATTTGCATAATTAATGCACAGCTGTTCAAGGTCGTTTGTCTTAAAGATTTCGAATCCGAAAATATCCAGAATCCCCATGCGTGTCGCTTCATTTTGTACACTCAAATTTTCATTAATTTTAACGACTATCCATTGAAAAAGGCGACTATAGATCGTTTTGGCCAATGTATCGCGTACTTTATAGGCCTGTGAGCTGGAATAATGAGCAGTAATGCCCCGGACTTTCTTGGTTGTAAGTAAATTCAATAGCGACTTGCTGTCAGCACCTAACAGTGTAGAAGCTTGCTGCAGGGGTAGTTCATCACGCACTGCATGCACCTCATCATTGCCTGAAAATTCAATATTTCCCAAATGCATAACTGCAGCCACAATTTCCCAGATATTCAAAATAAATTCGGCATTGAAAAACTTGTTCATGGCGCCCAGAAGTGCCTTAAACTCCTCAGCATCATTGATAGAGTCCACACTCGTACTCCCACCAAAGGTCAGACACTTAAACGCCGCCGCATTACGAATTCCAAGCTTATTGAGAAGGTCAGGGTCCGCCCCCTGGCATAAAAAGTAGAATACATGATAGTTCCGCTCATCATCTCCCTGAACTACAATTCTAGTCTTTTCCAACAAATAATCACTAATATGCGCCCCGAGCATATGCCCAGCATCGTCAAACTGAATCTCCGTGTACTTTCCAAACCGCGACGAGTTGCGATTGTGGACAGTTTTTGCATTCCCGAAGGCCTCCATAATAGGATTGGCCTCCATTATTCTAGTAGAAATATCGCCGCTGGCATCAGATACTTGGCTGCTTTCCAACGCGTTTTCCTTGGGTGACCAAACAGTAGTTAGATACTTTAATATTTGTTTCATCGCCTCTGTTTTACCAGCACCAGACTCTCCTGAAATGATGAACGACTGGCTCATATTTGTGGATCGCATAAGGCTATACGCTTTCTCAACAAGCGGGTAAATATGCGGTGCATGGTCTAAAGGCGTTTTATTTTTGTACTTTTCATGTCCTTCATAAAGACCATCGATTGTCTTAAAACTGTTAATAGATACCAAAACGCTACCAATATAGGTATAAATGGCATCGCTATTAAACCTAACTTTCAAATTATTCAAAACCGTGTTCTCATCAAGGCGCGTTAAGTTCGTCATATCTGCCACACCAACTGTACTTCCTTTGCTCGACATATCATCCCCTAAACCCTCTACTTGTCCCAGCATGCCCGCATCAACCTCTGAAAACGTAAATTTAATATCAAGCGTTTGTTAAACATACATGGATCCCAACACGGGCAATGACATAAACATGAGTAATTATGAGAAACCTCAGTTAATGGGTGTAAAAGGGACTATACTTACCATCCAGTTTTAATTTTGAAACATCTATTCCTTCTAAATCTAAATCTGCATACAAAAGCTACGGATAGTCATGAAAGGAGCATGATGAATTGTATTTTTTTTTAAAAAAAAAATAGTTTATATATGAAAAATATTAATTATTTTCTCATAATTTCACAAGTAGTGTCATCGCACCCACTCTATTAAACGTTTATAATTAAGAAATTAATATTAATATTAATTAAGAGTTTTTAATAGCGATCATTTACCTTTAGTGAGGCTGCCGTATTATCGCTCATTATTATTTTGGTTATTGGATAATATTTAATAATTAATTGGTGAGGTCGACTTTAATCTATTTTATTTGATTTTTATAGTTAGTATCAATTAAGTAATAGCTATTTATAATTATTCTTTAGTGGAATTTTAAGTGATTAATTAAAATATTGCCATCTAATTTTTTTTATAGTGCATCTTAATAGCCATATCTTAATAATCAAAATTATCCTCTGAATTAAACCCTGTTGTCCTACCAATTATTGATTTACGTTGTATTATCATCTGATATCTTATTATTCGTCGTAATAATTAGTACTTGCAAATAATAATAACAGTCGTTGATTGATCAGGTACAGTTGCCTAATGACACAGTTAACACCTGAGAGCCTTAAATGCACGATTAATGTGGGCGAGTTATCTCGAGAAGTCACCGAGACAATGCTGTACAACCATTTCACCAGCCATCTTCCAGGCACCACTGAACCGCTGTCTGTTTTATCGGTATCCATTGTCAAAGATTATAGAACCTCGGCGTCTCTTGGGTATGGCTTTATTAATTTTTCTACGATAGAGGATACGTACAAAGCAATGGAAGCGTTTAATTTTACTGAAATAATGGGGCGGCCGTGTCGGATGAGATGGGTCGTGAATAAGACCCCAAGCGAGACATCTCAAGTCGGGGTTGTAACCGTCAAGAATATCAATATATCGGTGTCGGAGCGAGACTTTTGGTCGTATATGATGCTGGTATTTCCTACATGCAAGCTTCTGTTTACTAAAATTAAAGTTGATTATTTCGACACTACGCGAGCAAAGGGGATCGTTCAGATATACCCGCTTGATGAAGCTTCGAGGATAGTCTCTGCATTGAAAGATGGAGAATGCCTGGCGCATGGGATGAATCTGGGCTCTGAAAAGCTAAGTTTCAGCGTGACCCCATTTCTGATGGGCGAAGAACTTATTGAATATCAGAATAAGAAGCCCTTTGACAACGTGTATGTGAAGAACATTCCTAAAAATTGGACAAATAGCGACTTAAGTGCAGCATTTGCGCATATTGGCGCAGTGAATTCTGTAGTCGTTGAATTGTCTTCAGATAATACCGCCAATTCTCTTAACAAAGGATTCGGGTTTGTGAGTTTTGTAGATGCTCACCATGCCAAGGAGGCCGTGGAAACTATGAACAATCACGATCTGGGAAATGGGGTGTTTCTGGAAGTAAGCCGCGCCCAAATGGCCGCTGAGAGAAAGGCTATTTTAAAACGACAGTACAAGCCGCCGAATACGAAACCACTATCACCTGGAATCGACACTTGCAACCTGCTTGTGAAAAACTTGGATGATGATGTCAACGATGACAAATTGCACGCGATGTTTAAAGTTTTCGGCAACATTAAAAGCGTCAAGGTGATGATGGAGGATAATGTTATCCCCCGAGGATTCGGGTTTGTATCGTATTTCCAAGCGGAAGATGCCACCAAGGCATTATTATCAATGAACGGGGCTTATGTTTCAACAAGGCCACTCATTATCTGTTATGCACAAAAGAGGATTGACCGCACTTTGCAGTCGCTATCAATCATAAGCCCAAGCACTCCCATTTCGATGATACCGCGCCCTTGGCGCCGTAATGCACAAGTCAAAGATACGAGTAATACCACCGGCACCACCATTATTGACTCATAACCATAAATTGCCCTCAGACAATAAGGTCTACCCACTCTGAGCAGCCACACTTGAGCAAACGGTAGACCAACTAATAATTTTAAAAAAATAAATAACTAAATTCAATCCACCAGAGTTAGCGATTGGTATAAACTACATAAGGGTTCAGCCTGCATTGTTAAATTCTACATTTGTGACTCAACTACATGATATTTATTCGAGCTTTTTTTAATGTTATTAATAACTCCTAAAAGTGGATAGCTTTCGATCACTCAAGTAATAATCGAGTCGGGTTATATTAATCGTATTTAATAAATCCAATATCCTTAGCGTACTCACGGAAGCACTGACGGCAGATATCAAGTCCGTATTTGCGGATCAAACCACGTCTGTTTGAGCATGCGCGGCTGTAAAATTCGGTTGATAGCAAGCAATAAGTAGGTTAGAATTACATCAATCGCAGATTATCCATAATACTGGTGTTAAAACGTGACCATTGTTGGTGTATTAAATGCTGATATCTCCGCAACAATTATTGTGAGTAATCTTTAAAAAAAAGAAAAAAAAAGTATATTGAAGGGGCGTGGGCAACCCGAGGTGATGGTTGAATCCAGCTACAAAAAAAAAAAACAAAAAAAACAAGGGAGAAGCGGAGCGCGTCTGTTATCGACATGTAACATATCTTATGTAGGCATTAGAACTGAATTTCGGGGGGATTAAAGCGGGATAATTACCATTGACGGGATCCTTTTCCATAGTTTCTTGGGTGGCTGTAGTAGATATCTTCTTGGCTCATGTTTCGAATACTAATAGACGCGTAAAAAATAAACGGGGCGGTGAAAGGGGTTTCGGGTCAGGGAATAAAGTCAAGATAGCCTCGTTGCAAGTCGCTAACTTATGACGTTATTAGGAGACCGTACTTTATTAGTAATAGCACCCCCTGTATCCAAACTTTGCTGTCATTGAATCGCCATATTCGTCCATTAAATTCAAGCTTTGTTTGGTTCGTTGGTGGCAGTTATAAAAACTTATAAAAAAAAACAGATAAAAACAAAAACACCTCCATATTAAAATGTAAGAATGCAATCGTATCTGGTATTATATACGTGTTACCCGATGTTTGGCATTAGATCCCCACTTGTGTGGGTCACTAACTACCAACCTACAACGCGAGACTTTAGATTGTTTTTTTTTCCCTTTTTTTTTTGCATATATTCCCACACACCGTGTGGCTTAATAATTATGCCAACGAGCGAGCACATGCAACATTTTTTTTTCATGTTCTTCTTTTAGCCACTAATTACTGAAATTTAATCGATGATAAATTTTCAAATTGATTCGGTTGTTCTTATTATTAATATATACATTGGTTAATTATTTGTAATAGAACAATACAAAATGACAACTACTGTAATGAACACCAACTTACCTGTCATGGCTGAGCAAATTCAAGTTGCAGTCCCGTTAGTACCTGCTGTAGGACGCGTTATGGGCCCGACCTCGTTGTATGTCGGCGATTTGGCGGCTAACGTGACCGAGTCTATTCTTTTTGACTTCTTCTCTCAGATTAACCCGGAGACCGGCACTAAATTGAATGTGACTTCGATCCGTGTGTGCCGCGATACGATATCGTCGAAGTCATTGGGGTACGCGTATGTCAACTTCACGACGGCCGAAGACGCGAAGTCGGCAATTGACAGATTCAACTACTTGCCGATCCAGGGGAAGGAGTGCCGGATCAGTTATGTCAATCGTGACCCTCTTATCCGCAAAACAAACCGTGGCAATATTTTCATCAAGAATCTCCCGCTAGAGATGGGCAACAGAGAGCTGCACGAGTTTATTATGGAAAACTTCCCAACATCCAAGATTCTGAGCAACAAGGTGTCTGTCAATGCTGAGGGAAAACCTAAAGGGTACGGGTTTGTGCACTTTGCCACGGACGAGGATTCCAGAGAGGCTATTGGCAAACTGAACGGGACTGTTCTTACCGGGTCTGATGAGAACACTCCAATCGTAGCTACCCCGTTCAAGACCCGCAAGGAGCGTATGGACATCATTGAGAATGCGCCGTTCAACAATCTCTATGTAAAGAATCTTCCAGCGACATGGACCAAAGACGACCTGACCTCTGCATTCAGCGGATTTGGAGAGATATTGTCTGCTGTAGTCATGACAACCAACAACGGAAACCCCGACGCGACACCGGTGTCGAGGGAGTTTGGGTTTGTCTGCTTCAAGGACCCAAGCCACGCTGCAGCCGCGTTGGCAGCTATGAACGGGAAGGAGCTTGATGGGCAAGCCAAGCCACTCGAGGTCAACCGGTCCCAGAAAGCCGAAGTCCGTCGAACCCAGCTCACCCGCGCCTACCTAGAGAAGAAGGCCAAGAGAGACAGTGAGTCTGCAATGTGCAATCTTTTTGTCAAGAATCTCGACGATGAAATCGACGATGCACGCCTTAGGGCTGAATTTTCGCGCTTTGGGGAAATAGTCAGCTCGGTCGTCATGACTACCGAGAACAAGATCTCGCGTGGGTTTGGGTTTGTCGGGTACAAGCAGCCCGAGTCCGCCACCAATGCCGTGCTGTACATGAACGGAAAGACCATTGTCAAGAAACCGCTTTTTGTCACCATTGCCCAGAAGCGCGAGGTGCGCCAGCGCCAGTTGATCAACTTCTTCCACCGCGCGCACGGGTCTATGATGATGCCGCAGATGCCTCCACAGATGGCACAGATGGCACAGATGCCTCCACAGATGCAAAACATGGCGCAAAACATGGCGCAAAACATGGCGCAGATGGAGATGTACAACGCAGGCTACCCACCGCAGTATGCCAACTACATGCACCCAATGCCCTTTGCGTACCCGCCATATCCGCCACAGGGCTACCCGCCACGCAACAACCAATACGCCCCACGCCACCAAAACAACCAGCGCGGCAGCTCAGGCCCACGACCACCCATGCATAACATGGCCAAGCAGAATACCCAATCTACTGTAGCGCGTAGCAACAACGCCAATGCAGGCAATGCAGGCAACAGCAGCTCGGGCAGTGCTCGGATGAACTCGCAGGTCAACCGCGGACCAGCTGGATCGACCATTCCTGCAGCCAAGTCTCCAGCCAGTGCCAGTGGAGGGGCTTCCAAACCAGCCGCGACCACCAAACCAGCACAGCACACAGAACTGGCGCCTATCGATGTCCACGAGCTGGCTAAACTCGACCCAAAGGCTAGAAACGAGCTTCTCGGAAAAAGACTCTACCCACTCATCCAGAAAATCCACAGCGCACTGGCACCGAAGCTGACTGGCATGCTCCTGGAACTCGATGATTTCGAAATCATCACACTGCTAGAAAACAAGGAGGCATTGGACCAGAAAGTCGCCGAGGCATTTGAAGTGCTTAAAGCGAGCGTCCCTGCCACAGAGAGTAGCGCATAATTGAATACGAAATTAAGGGGGATAGAAATCGAATATACTGCCAATCGTAAATATTGGCGCTTCTAATGCTAGCTAGCAATTTATATCATCTCCATCTACATTGAATAAAGTATTCATTCAGTAATAATTTGGCTGTTTGTAAATTACACGTGACACCGGCTAAAAAATACTCGCAAAGTCTAGGCACAACAGGGATTCCCGAAAATATTTGCCCAATTTTTCAAATGTTTGCTCGTAGTTTTTTTAAATTTATCAAGGCTGACATTAGTAGTAACTACAATTCAATCAAATGCGGACTGATTGTTTAAACCTTTTCTTGGATAACTTTTCGTGCTAGTAAAATAGTTAACGCATAGTTCAGACCT
>JAQFXY010000016.1:0-106124 GCA_034693865.1 Ceratophysella sigillata
CCCGAAAGTGATCGGGTCGGGTCGAAAAGTAGTTTTACCCGACCCGAGACGGGTACCCGACCCGATCCGACCCGAAAAACCCGACCCGAGCTCGACCCCTAATGCGGATTGACGGGTTGTGCGTACAATACGGTTAATAGGTGACTTTTTTGTGTCTCTGCTGCCGGTCTTTCTCCAGCCTTTTGTTGGCCGAAGCCAGGGAGGGAGAATTACCCGGACAAAAAGAAATAAGGGCTGATGTTTCCAATTCCAAATAATTCAGTCTTGGTTTATTATCAGTGTGGGGCAGAGGGTTTGGAGTCCTAATGAGTCCCGCAGCCTGTCTAGCGCCACCACGCTCTGTCCACCCTCAATCTGCCTCCACGCTACGTGCCCTCTAACCATAACTCACTCCGACTGGTCGGCTTCAGCTACTTCTTCTCAGTTGGGTTTTCCGCCGTGCCCCATGGGTTAAGTGAATGGACTTTTTCCACAACTTTAAACACGAGCATCCTTCATCGCACGGAATTAAATGACACGTGATGTGTCTATGGAAAGCTAATGAACTGGTCAAGATTTCATGAATTCATTATTAATCAGTTTTGGCAGATCTTAGCATTGCATGGGTAATGACAGATTCATGAGGTTCAACATTAGCCAGATCACGCTTAGTTTCCATGGAATGTGTCAGTTATTGAAGTTGTGGAAAATGTGGCCACACTTGAGCCAAGGGGAATGACGGATAACTCAAGTGAGAGGAAGTAGCTTGAAAGCTGGTTGGCGTTTGTTGGTGAGCCGGATTGGTGTGTTGAGGGAATTGGAATTGGTTTGATGGATCGAAGAGAAAGCTGGCCTCTCTCCGCTGTCCATCACGGAAGGGACAGGCTGAGCCTTTACAAGTTCAATTCTACCAATTAGGAATTCCTCGACTTGGTTTAGGATTACAATAGGCGACGGAGGAAGGAACTCCATTATTCGGCTCTACGTTTGGCCAAGGAATAAGGTTTGTCTATCCTCGTTATTTCCCCGCTTCAGTATAGTCTCTCCGTATTGTGTTACAGTCATTTCGCTTGGCCATCTCGTCTTGCCTAAAACTCCAAATGCTGGGCTAACCACTGAATCTTCTTCTGAAGGCATTTGGAATTCTGATCACGGGCCCATTTAATTTCGGTCCATAATAGAACAAAAACTATGTTCCGCACTATCCCTGCAAAACACTGGTACACCAACTTCTGGAAGCCTTATAATATAGCCTCCTGTATAATATTAACAAGTAAACTTTAGTTTTTGAAATACAAGGAATTGCATACATTGGATCTATTTAGTTGGATAATTTTGGTAGGAGAGGAGATCAATCCGTATCCAGAGTAACTGTAACCTAGACAGAAGTGGAACACAATAGTTTCATTTAGGTGAGTTAACTTGTTGGCTGTGCCAGAGAGCTTGAATAGAATAACTAAAGCTCTAGTCCGGGTCTCAGTTGGACCCAAGCACACGGGATTGAGAAGGAAACACTGAATCCAATACAATGGTAATGTGAGGTTCGATCAATTGAATCTCCTTGCTAGTGCTTCACTGCCACGAGTACACGGATTTCCGAGTCCACACACGAAGTCTCCAATCTCATTACTAAAGATAAGTTCTTAATGCATATAGAGTAAAATAGGAAATGTCGTAGGCTGAGCCCAAAGGGTGCGATAGTAATTGGGATTCATAACGCAACAAACTTTTTCTCTGGCTCAGCTTCGATCCAAACTCAGCTGTCTTTCATCTTCAAAGTCAAATCCTGCGTTATGTAAGGAGAAGAGGCTTTGAAGTATTGGGACTTTAGACAGCTTTCGTCAATCGAGAATATTCAGAATTCATGTACTTACTCGACTTTTATTGAAGGACCATTGACAACTTCAAGAGCTAGGTACCGAAAATTCACTGTGATAATGCTCCTTGCAAAAAAGTTCCAAGCCAAAACTTTTCTTCGAACAATACTTTTGGTAATCCTAACCTTATTTTACTGTTAGAATACCAGTAACACCATATCTAAGTAGTCTAGCTTAACTGAACGTACTCTGACTAGGATTTACAATTTGAGGTCAAAGCGCATGTAAACTTTTGAGTGAAAACTTTTTCAAATGAAATTTTGGCGTGGGACATGTACGCAGAGAACTTTTTCCCCATCCCCACCACATAGCCTTGTTAAAGGCCTATTGTATTCTGTAGTCTCTGCTCCACATATAATTTGGCGTAAATCATAAATTACTGCGTGGGTGGAACGGAATAGTCGATGAGGGTTGGAATTTTTTAAACTCGAGTCACTGACTTGATGTCTATGTTTTCCTTTTGGAGAGACCATAGATTTTTGACCCCTCGAGCAAGGTTAAGCATTATTGTTCTATTTAGTCATGGACACACTTTAAATATTTTGGCAAAAAAAACATTGTTCTCTTGTGCATGTGAACCAATTTGATTTTAATGTTATTTTTAGTTCCCCTCTGTGCGTAACTGCGTGTCATTACTTGCATCCGGTCCGAGTCTTTTCCTATCCATTTTGTAAGGAACGCTTTACCAAAAGCTCTGCTGTACTGTAACCCACTGTGCTTGTCCATTTACCTTATTTTCTAAAAACCACGTGGCAATAATATATTATCCTCCCAAAGGGAGTTTTTATGGTGAAAGTTTTCTCCATCCCGTATTAGTAATAAATAATCCTTATGTTAAACACTGGCGGAGCCAGATAATACACTTGGTGTATGACGGTAATAACGTTACATGGACCTCCGCATACTTGGGACCAGATGCAATACTGAATACAAATTACACTCTCCGCCTTTTTTCTAGTCTAATCAAGCAAGACTTTGGAATGAATAAAGCCTCAGCCCACGAATTCACTCAGAGCCAGATAATTTCATTTTATGCATACAATTTTTTCCCCGTATAGCGTATGAGTGAAAGTGAGCCGAGGTGGATCCGAGCCATTTAGCATTCCCTTTAGCTGATTACTTTCCTGATAGTAAAAAAATTCCTGTGCATGTCCTGGAGTCATACGTAGATTTCATGCAAATAAGTCGTACAAAAATGAAATCGTGGAGAAAAAACTTGGGAATTGAGTCAAATAGACAGAGATGAGAATAAATGGTTCCATGTGCAAAAAAAAAAATGTAGCGCAGTGATATTAGCTTGATTAGCATTAGCTGAAAAAACCTGATTCAGGTCCACAGAGTATCAGGAATATTTTGCTTTATGTCTGATGAGATCTCCGCTTTGTCACGCACTCCTGTTTTTAGTGAAGATTTAGTTTTGATTGTGCTTCAGCTAGGATGTAGTAGTAATAAATATGTTGCACATTGCTCCTCACAACGAACTTCTCAACCATTAACATTACCAGGAGAACCAAGAGTGCCGAAATGCACTTTCCATAATTACATATAGTATTAAAAGAAACAGGCGCAGCGAAGCACGCCAAAAGTGCTACAACAAAAAAATCTAAAAGGATTAACAATAGAATAAGGGTAAAATTAAAATGGTTAGGTTAGGTTAGGTTAGGTTAGGTTAGGTTAGGTTCTCCAAAATGTCCGAAAGGGAAATGTAAATAAGGCTTTAGCTTCGTTGACGTGGAAGCCTGGCGAAATACGGTTCCCAAATTTCCCCCGTGCTGTTTGGCGGGTCAGCTCGCTCTGAGCAGCTCTGTATATTGTGGCTAGTTTATACTATTATGCCATGTCAGTTGATTATCGTCCTGATCACACGACGTCGAGGAAGAGACTCCCATTAAGAAAAGTAGATTTAGCAGTCCCAGGCTTATACAGCCTTCTCCAATATAATGGCCAAAACCAGGCAACAGCAAACAGTACCATATTGGCTCAGGAGAAGCATATGGACCTTATACGGACATGAGATTGTGAGATTTTACTTGACGGACAAAAAGTCGAGTATCATGAAGCCAATCTGTTTATGCACCAGCTTGTAGCCTACTCAGTTCCTGCGTATGCATATGATTACGGTGCAAAATAATTCAGCATTCACCTGTACGTGGCCGAGCTTGAGGAGGGGTTCTATTCTTATTAGGCTGCATTATGCATGCATTATGCCGAGACTTAGGAAAAGATAATATTATCATGTCTAGGAACCTGCTCAATTCTATTGCCAGATTTTTTTTTTTCACCCTCTCAATCACTTGTTATTTTCATTAGATTTCTTCAGAGCTTCCTCAAGGTTGGACATTAAAGGATTAGTTCTCAGGCTACGAATAAAATTGTGTATTTGAATATTGTTTAATTCAAGTAAGGACTAAACTACGACTGCATGGATTCTCAACCTGAAGGTAGTCTCCGTCCTCCTGTTCTGCATTTACCTGTTTCTTGTTTGCTAAAAACATTACAATATAGACGCAGACTGTTCTGAGGCACACGGAAGTCTGGTGAGTTTGAAAAATCTGAGTTTAGGGAAACAGAAACGGGTGAATGATTTATAAATAGTCAAACAAAGGGAAGAAGAGTGAAGTGTACATATTTTTTGCAGTCTGTAGCACTCTCCTTGTATTGTATTGTACATACATAGCTTGTAGCCAAGTTAAAAAATAAACGCGTCGATGAATCTGCTGGATTCTCTAAAAAGAGTTTTTTTTTGTCTGAAGCAGATTTAGTGTTATTCCTGTTGAGACTGTAATAACACCAATGTTGTGTTTTTTTTTCGTGTTTTTTTTTGCTACTGGATATTGATACACTTGAAGGATTTTCGGCTAAACGTGTAATGTTTTGAGGTTTGGGTTTCATTGCATGATAATAAATACTGTTGAGCGAGAGACAGAGCTACAGATACGCTACAAATTAGAATCATTACGCTCTTTGGAACTGTGTGAACAAATCCAGTGACTTCCTTTTAAAAGTGTACCTAATGGTAAATGGCAATGATGATGATGGTACACCGTCCATGCATCAGAGCACAAAAACGGTATGCGTATACGGGACACTACATGTCGGCTATTAGTCTTTTACCTTTTCAGCTGGAAGGACAACACAAAACAGGCCTTAGCTTCCCACTGACCTTAATTATGAGTGAATCTAATAAAAAAACGTCTTCAATCCAGTCCTCCCTGCTGAATTCAGTAGGCACACAATTTGTTGTGAATTCTGATTTTCCCGTGTTTGTGCCGTGTCGTGTTGCTATGCTAGTATAAGATGCAGAGCGGCTCACAGAGCAGAGAGTAAGCCCCTCTAACATTACGGAAAATAATTCCGAACTTTACGAGGCATTGTTTATATGCTTTCCAGAAGTTTTCTCCGTATTGTGAGACGTGAATTACTCGCTGAACTTGCTGAGAGTAGCTCTGTACATTCCCACTTTGATAATTAGCAGCCAGACGTGTTTGGTGCTGTGAGAATTGTGCGTGTCGGGATTCCGTTTTGAGGAACCAACCCCATATGATTTGCTACACTAACTCTCGAGCAAGGTGTGGGTGTGTGTGTGTGTTCGTTGGGAGTTGCAATGGGCTCTGATTTGGGTTTATTACATGTTGTTTAGGAATGCAGCGTTGTCCCTACTTGGCTGAGATGAAAGAAAGATTCTGGCGGAGTAATAACAACGGTAATGAGAATAAGAAAGTAGCTGACGACGAAGGAGACGAACTTCTCAAGAGTGTTGCCATGACGACCAAAACGAGTAAACAGTCAACAATTGCCCGCCTCGCTCAGCCCGAGCCTGATGACCCCGACGAGAGCCTCCCCATGCTCCCGCCACCCGCAATCCCCACGTCCACTCCTGGCGGACCCTCCCATCATCCCCACTCTGCCGTATCCACTGTTGTCAAGGTACGTCACGAACGCTTAAACATATTAAAAACAACTGCGACGAAGTTTTACGAAAAATTTATTTTCTATCAACTAACCTCAAGCCGTAAATAGTGACCCGGTCAAGGTCTTCGCGGAAATTCTTCGAGGTTGCTCTGTCGCAATTGCACTTTATCGTATAATCAAAAACAATTCATTGATGACGAGATGAGCTGAGCACTTAGGTTAGGTTAGACATGGCGTCATTGGATGGAAAGGATTGAATTGCTTATAAACAGTAAAGTTAGGTTGAGTTGGCTGAGCGTATTTTTAGAGAAATTAATCATGCCAGCAAGTCGAAACCAAGAAAATCGTAATCTTTGCACGTGAAGCCCATGCTGCTGCTTGTCATTGGAATTAGTTTGAAAGACGCATCAAGGAATCATTTTAATTGTTTGAAGCTCAAGTTATCGGTTCGTTGCTTTTCTGTAATATCTCGTCCAACATGGATTAAATGAATGTAACTCCGCAGAGAAAAGCACCCTGGGTTTACAACTTTACCATCTACTTATAGCTATTAAACCCCGTCTCGTCAACAAGTTCACGCAGCAGCTAAGTCTGAGAAGCTTATCGATTATTTCCATTTCGCA
The DNA here is from genome assembly GCA_034693865.1 of Ceratophysella sigillata. Lineage (NCBI taxonomy): Eukaryota > Metazoa > Arthropoda > Collembola > Poduromorpha > Hypogastruridae > Ceratophysella > Ceratophysella sigillata. The sequence goes on from JAQFXY010000016.1 coordinate 6,392, forward strand.
CGGTCTCGACCACGTGCAGGCTGGTAGTTCGACTTGGTTGCTAGCCTAGCGTGTTTAAACATAGAGATGCACAAGGAATATTCAAAATACTATTCACAGCGGCCAGCCATTTACAACCCGAATAAAACTCGAACATCGTCCTTAACCAATTTCTCTCATAAGTTGAGAATTAAGGCGTGTAAATATAAATGTGACATCTTCAGTTTCGGAATTTCTAGTCGATCCATTCATGGCTGGCCAATTCCCTTGCAATCAACTCAGTTCAGTTCAGCATGTCAAATCTGCTCGCATATTCTCATGTGCCTTGCCTCAAGGAAGAAACCCGCATAAATGGTTTCAAAAGATACACGCTTTCATGGATTTAACTAGATGATTTGATGGGTATGATGCCATTATGCTATTCGACTGAACTTTATCATTTTGTTATGATGGGATTAGCTACCTATTTACTCCTGTTACCACGGTGACTGAAGTTCTGATCCCAAAATCCACCTACAATTGAAATTAAATTTAAATCCAACTATTGACTGGGCCCGGGCGCCATACAATGCCTTTATATTCAACCATGCCTAAGCTTAGGTCTACTTATACATACGAAATTGAATAGATTTGCTCCGTGTAGAGCTTGGTAGTGCAAATTGGGGATTTTACTGCAACATTGCTACTACTCCCTACAGACAGATCTATGCACACGATACACGATAATAAACTTGAAAGCGACACCGTCAACGTCAAGCTCCGTCTCTCCTGATCCTGAACAAATATGGGCTATTCAGAAAAGCAGGCAGCAGGGATAAAAAAAACTTCAATGTACAAAATAGTTTTCTGCACAAAGTAAGTGCATATGTGTATGATTGGGCTTTAAATGGAAACCGTCAGATCCTGGCTCGAATTGAGACCTTAAGTTGAAACCCAGACGCAGAACACAGATCGACCATTTCAATTCGTTTCTACGATACGAGTGCAAAGGACTGTCACTCATAAATAAGTTATGACATTTCCATTAAAATCCAATTCTTTATTACCCAACTTTATGGTATGCAGAAGTTGTTAGCCATTGGCATTACGAGTAAAACTACGGTATAAGCAACTACCGAATTTCTCTTATAATCTAACAATTTGGAATAGCTTAATGCAAATATGACTAGCTCAGGTCGTTTCTGTTCACATAATGTGCTCACCTTCCTGTAAATAGCTCATTTCAGTGGAGGCAGAAACTCGCACTCAGGCACTGGGTCATTTTCTCATGTCAATCTAAAAGTATTTAGTACTTAGGCCTAACTAATGGAAGATGCCTGGATAGGGAATTATACTTAAGGCCTGAGTGAGGTGAAAGGTTAGACGACTTCAAATTCAGTTAATACTTTTCCGATAGTCATAAAGTGCAAAGTTTATAATTGTCACTTAGGAGGCTTGTCAGATGGAAGCTAGACTCTGACTGCACCAAGAGACCAATCTGACATATTTCATCTAAATGGAAGGAGAAAATGCCTCTTCCCATCATTTTCAATTTATCAGATGCAGCCACGTCGAAAATCTTATTAATTCTTTAGGCTTGTCATTCTCTCCGAGTTTGTCACAATGAGTTTGGACGCTTGATTGCTTCTCGGGGTAGTTTAGGAATGAAGGATAATTATTACAGATTATTATGTTGTATCAGGCCATCTTGATAGACTGGGTTATTTCACGCTCCGACTCTAAAAATAATTAATTATCGTAAGTTCGTCGTTTGCAAGGGTTTTATCGGGAAATCTGCAGTAAAGCTTCCCGGAAGAACTAATATTATTTTGAGTGCTTAATTTGGCATTTCTCATATTTTCTCTGCTTCCGAATTTGAAAAGCGGGATTTTACTCAGACTCTTTTTATTGAAAGCATTTGAAGAGTCCACGACAGTTCATAGCGCTCAATGCTTTGCTGTGACAGTTTATACGGCCAAAATTTTGTGACAGTTCCTATCACCCAACGCATTGTTGTGACAGTTCTTAGAGCTAGAGCCTAACCCATAGCTGTGACTTTATAGGGCCATATGCATAGAACTGACAGTTGATAGTCTACATGATTCAAGGCTGAGGCAATACATGCTGCATGTCATAAATACTTGCGAATAACTATGAATGGTCGTATCCGTGAATAGAAATATTTTTTGGAATTTGAACCGTCGAGACTTGAACTGTTGTATTTATGAGCTGTATACTCGTACAACCTTGTCTGTGGCAACAAATAATTTGACGCCATGACTAGAAGGATAGTTGCTCCGTTATGAATTTTCGTGAGACGAGATTTAAATATGTTTTTGAGAGTATTGCGAGGCCTGATGGTTCCCTGCCTCTTCACGATAATTCCCTCTGTCAGCCCTGACTTTCGTGAGGAGCTTCTCCTTGAGAAGGCCTGAATTTGTTTGCTAATCATTAAAACAAACAAAAGGGACTTGGGACGTGGAGTTGTTCTGAGTAGAACAACAAGCGACCGAGAGTAGAAAGTAGAACTGGTGAAGTGGTGAACGCTCAGGAGAGATAATGCAGGGTGAGTCGGGGAAACGTCCTGATCTGTAATATATTTACATACGAGTATATACCTATTTATATATTGTATCAAGAAATTGACCAATAAATCGGTTTGCAATTAATTCTTATACAAATACAATATGAAATATACAGTAGGGAAGTTTTAAAGTAGGTACCTGCATAATTTTTTAAAAATTGGTGAAAAATGCATCAGTTTTAAATTTTAAATTAAGCTTTTGTCAATATAGTAGATGCATGGAAGAAATCTTCTGCATTTTTTCTATTTCACGATCTAATTATGAAACTAGTAAACAATTTTACATTTGATTTGAAAAAGTAAACCTTGTTCACTAATTATTACAGAAAATTAGGAAGAACTTGGTTTTGCCTTTGTGTTTCAATGTTTACTTCTTTTCCTTTGGGTTGTTGCAATGCTAGTTTTGGAAATGTTTTGTCACATTTAAAATATTGATTTTTACAAAAGTGGAAAAGTCTTCCAACAACGAGTTTATGTTGCAATTAATTAATCTAATAAATGGTTGTCAGGAGTTTTTGAGTGATCAGAACTTTCATGAACTCACCCTGTAGCTCCGAACTACAGACATTGTACGAGAGAGGATGTTGTAGGGGGAAAAGAATAATTCTAAACTCATTCCGCCTCCTTTTCTTTGGAGAAAATGGAAATTATCGATTTAAGAACGTAGAGGAGAGAGAGAGTTATCATTACGCTTCTCGGCTTCTCTGAGCTCCAAACAGGCTTGCTACCTGCTGCTTGTACAACTTTCGGGCTTTTACCCGTGTTCACTTCCTTCCATGATTTGTTCTTGTCTCCGTCGGCCTCATTATTCCAGCTTGTCCATAGTCTTGTCTCACTTTGATGACATTCTCCTCCTACCGGCACTTTGGGAGGCGAAATCTTAATTAATTTTAGTCTCTTCTTATATCGCATTCCACGACAATCGGAGTAGGGCGAGAGACAGTAGCATAAGCTAATGAATGCAACTAGGTATTGCTTGTCAAGGGAAGATTGGTTAGTATTGGGCCTCTTTAGCGGGATATCCTGCTTAGTGGGACGGATTTTACAAGCCTGTTTGGCGGAATGTGAACCTCGAACACAGGCTGTTTCAGTAAATCCGGAGAGTTTCTTCGAGACAAGCTCGTCCAACTTATTTGGTTATCACTGCAATTCTAAGTACCTGGTTACGAACCTAACCGAATGGGTTTAGAATAGCACTTAATGTGGCAAAATCTCACATAACACAGCCAACCATGTGCATCAAACTTTTTATCAAATGATCGCGTTAAGAATTAACGTTTACGTTGTAGCTACAGACATCTCACAGTCACATGAGCATTTGCATACAGAGAGTTCCGAACTGTGCTTGCCAAATTTTCTTATAAACTGCTCATTGGTATTTATTGTAACGGAATCAAGCAGCCCAGGCAATGAATCAGTGCAAAGTTCAGCCTAGGACAGGATGCTTTGTCAGTCGACCGGACACATACTATATGCATGACAGTATTATTAGGCGTGTTAATTTACTTGCGATAGGATGGAAACATGATAAATTCATTAATCCATTCCTGATGCCGTTGTTACGACAAACGCTCTTTCACCTTGAAGCTTATGGTTGCTTATTACCAAACTTCGGGCAGACAGATACATAGACGGAGTTGAATATTAAAACTACAGAATTCTAGGTCAATCACTGGCCAATTGGGTTGTCAGGTCTATGGGCAATACATCAACCAAAACTGGAATATGAATTTTTCGGTTGACCAAATGGTAGTGAGCAGCTCTATATTATAATATTTACGATAATAATCATTATTGTGTCCAGTCAGGTGAATGAAAATAAGAACAGGTAAAAGTGGCTGGTGTAGAATTGACGTAGATTGGAACTTGAGCTCCTAATTTTTGATTTGCGTTCACCCTGCCTCCATTCCCAATCAGTAAAACTCGTATTTTCAATGTAGATTTTTGTGCACTCATCATGATCATTATTCTTTTAAATTTGTATCAGTCTCAGTAATGTTTGTTTTCCTTTGTACCGCCAGTGGATCGATAAGTTTCCCTAAATAAAGCTCACACACATTTGTAGGCTGAACCAGGAACATGCATGTCTCGTGTCTGGACGAAGCCTTTGTGTACATTGCCACGCATTTAGAAACCCAGGAAAAGCCTATACTTCCTGTTCTCGGCACACGCTCCTTTTTTTTTACCAAGTGTGCCTAACTTTCTCCACATCCACAGTGCGTGTACTTACTTATATGTATACATAGACGGGGATATGGGATGGTGAGTCCGTGCAGCAGTATAGTGGCTCTGTGTACTCAAGTCAGTCAACACGGGCCAGAGGACGGAGATAGTTGGGGAGGATGCCAGTTTTTAACTGCTCCCAGCCGCTGTGGCTGGGGAGAGGTGGGCTATGAGGTCCATAAGTCGTTCATGTAAAGAGCTTTAAAGCCTTGAGGTATCATTAAACCATTTTGGTTCAGTAGTGTCGCTCTGGTAACGCTAATCCCTCTTCACCACTCGGCCTTCCTCACTCCAGCCAACACTATGCGGGTTCCCAGCGCATCAGCGACTTTCACTTCCAATCAATTCTAGTTTCTCTTTGTAGAACTGTCTGCCTTGCTCGAGAAGACAGCCAAACAGGCGTATGACAATAATTTACATCTATGATCTGTCACCTACCAACGTAATACACCCACCGATTACGTCGAAATGGCAAACGATGGGAAATACTTGTCACAGGCAGATTTAATATTCATTTATGCATGTTTCCCGTTTTGAAGTTTGGTATACTACTCTAGGCTTCAAGGTGAAATAGCGTCTGTCATAGCAACTGAGAGGAAAATATTGAACATAATCATATTTCGAATCTACAAGAAGCGAAGTAAAGGGTAATATAATTCAGTAATGTATGCATTTATGAAATTCGGTCCGTTTACCAAGGCTCCTTTCCTAGTTCCAGTGATTTCCACTGGATTCCGGTGCTGAGCCTACTAGTTCCATTTATTTGTAGAGCTTGGCGAGATGGAACATCCACTTGTTATGCTCATAAATATTCGTCATAAATACTTGCTAATCTCGGAGTGGCACTCCTTGTGAAATAATCGATGCAAGTCAACAGAAACCTGTTGTCAAATGGTTAAGTGAATCTGACGTAGCGCAAACGCTAATACCCACCATGTATAAATGTGTTTTCCCGTTTGAATACAAGAATAGGCATAAAGGATAGTCTATGCAAATGCTGGGTTTGCTAGTAGTGATTAGGGTCTCTGCTCACTCGTTCTAGAAATAAATAATTCCGTGCAGGTGCGTGTAAAATTCGGTACGAAATGAAATCTGTTGTGTCTCCCTCCAGCAAACTCAATGTATTCCTATTTTGGCACCAGATTCGTTTTAAGCCCGTTCGTGATAACATGCGGTGGCATACTTTTAGGATTCTTTGGTTGATGTTTGGATTTGCAAATTGGTTCCTGACCATATTTTCATAGTAGCATTAAAAAAGCATCTGTTGTACTTTGATTTGATTCAGAATTTATTTGCTGCTTAGGTCATAGTCGTTATACTACGCTTTGCTACTTTCACAGAGAAGCTAATTTCCTAAATGAAGAGCACAATGAATTTTCGCTCAGAGACTCCGAGTGCTCTGATTCAACGGTCCGTGAATGACCGCTATCCAGTAGCGATAGCGAGTTGTTTCATTATGCATTAGATGTGGTTATACCACAAGAAATAGACTTCCAGGAGCAATACCAACTGCTTGTTTTCCCAGTAATTGCTCAACCGCAATACGATATAGTTGCACTTATTTATTTAGTGGAATATAGTTCGCCTAAGTCTTTTATTGAACTCCTCGCCGTGATTCCATGTCGTAAAAGCCAGACTTCCCTCGATTAAGTTTGTCGGTTTAAAATACTTTAGACAAGCCTAACCCAGCCAAATTATTAGATATTCAACACACTATCTAACCTAGTCTAACCAAAATTAACGTAATCTGACCATGAGTTTCAGTTTCAATTCAAAAATTAGTAAGGGAATTTTCTCAGAAAATTTTTCTTGGGATATTTCTTTCGGGTCGAAATCTCCGGGAACTATTTGGCCATTCCCAGCCACAGGAGTACTCGAGGCCAGAAGGCACGTGAGTAGTGGAGAAAACTCAACTAAAATCCAATTACAAATAAAAGCATTTACTCTCAACTTTTAAAAGCGAAGTGAAAAGGCTCGCTCCCTCAATGCTCTGATTAGGATTTGTGGATTCTGACTGGGCTCATTTGTGGGCTCAGTGGAACATGTAATGTTATGCTGACTGGGAAGATACTTGTTCCTTTTTTACAACGAGATGAGGCACTTCCCACTCCAAAGCTCCACTTTTAGTTCTGCAATTTAATTTGTGAACCCGTTCCTCAACTTCAGCCCGAGTTTATTTCCACTTAACATGACTTTGATCGGCAGTTGTGTGTGTGTGAGTAGGCTGAGTGTTTGGTAAATTAAAACCTCGTCTCCAGCCATTCCTCGTGCAGGGAAAAGTCAATCTCATTCTAAGCTGTTACTTCCAACTTCATACTCTTCATCTTATATCACTTTCAACTAGGCTCATTATTCTAATTTAGCTCTATGTTAAGGTTTGCGAGCATTGGAACGAGATCTCGGTGTAGCTGTATGTAGCTTTACTCATAAGGAACTATGTAGCAACCCTCCTGTCAGTGCGAAGCGCTGAATCTACGCTAGGTTCCTGGGCCAATTCACCGAATTTCAAAGATATATACGTACAATACACACTACAGAATTATTAGCCCGCTAATTAAGTCGGCTTAGTTTCGAAACACGTTTAAGCTCAATAGTTCATTCCAGCTTCAGCTGCTATAAGAGACGCTATCTTTTCCCTTCAATGTTAGGATTGTTTACCAAACTTCAAAACTCGACATACAGCTACATTACATATACCTATACATTGATATTGAAGCCTGATAAGTGTGGAGCATTTAGCCGGTTAATGCTCAAGGATAATATAGTAGGTATGCGGATTGATGTATGCCAAAATGCGTCTAAATATTCATGTGAGCTACGTATTAAATTGTTAATAAACTCACGTGCTTGCGAACGATACCAAAATCGACTCCGATTAATCGAAAGCTATTATCCTACCTAAAAATTACCACACAGAGCGTCACACTACTCAAATAATCGAATGAATAAATGACCCTGCGTATTATTTAGCTATGATACCCAAGCCAACCAAGTTTAACTTGTGTTTAGAAATTACGATTCACCACGGAAAAATCCTCTAACAATCTCGTATTTTAGATTTTAGTGTAAATTAATATAAAATTTTATTCTTCAACCACAAATTTTTTTGTATTCCGCACATGGATGAAACGCCCTAGGTAGAAACCGTAAGCGTATAACCAACTGTTTGCCTGTAATAAGGAGCTGCAGCCAACGAGCTAAATAGATGGAGTAATAGAGGCGAGGGTCTCAACTTCTGTTCCCGAGAACCTGATTACCCTATCATTAGGCCCGCCGATGGGAAAACAATATCGTCTGCTCAACCCACTTCACTTTTTATTATTATCGACTTGAGGATTAATAACCCTGCCACCACGATGGGACTTGGCAGACTAGCATTAGGCCTTTAGCTCTAGATTCCCCTCGTATCTCCTATCTGAACGGTAGCCCGCCCTCCCCGACTTACTCACGTCCTTTCCATCAGCTTTAAGTCCGCTCACATTGACTCAAACTTTAATTATCATGATGTATCATTAGGCCGAGTATTATTTTCTCTTTTCTTCCCTTCTGCCTATTATGCCGCACGTGCTACGTGATTAGCATGCAGAGGATCTTTCTTAGGTTTCAATGCCAAGTCATGAGTTTGAATTGAATGTTGGCCTAAGCCGAGACTGAAAGGCAACTAATATGTGTTCCTGGTCGATAATTCGATTAGAAATGTTCTAAATTGGATCAATGGCTCATTCGGGTAGGTAATCTCTTACGGGCAGGAAGGGGAGAAAAGAGTTATATGTAATATTCGGAGGTGTATATCTATATGTGAATTGTAATCCAATACTGGGAAAGGCTTGTTCGACGGAGGAAGACTGATGCGGTACACGGAGTGCCTACATGGAAACACGGAATAGTGGATTTGGAATTCTATTGAGCGAGTGCAGCAGGTGATGATGGTCTAGGTGTCCATTTATTCACATTATGGGAGACCAGGACATTCGATTCTCTTTCACTGGCACACACGGCAGGCTACAGAGTACAATGCTTGATGATTCGTGGAGAAAGTAACTTGAGAGACATTGCTTTTATGTTGTACCACCCAGATGACTGGCTATATTTTATACGGCGTATTCGTAGCACGGATTTTCATAGGTTTAGCCCCACTGGATCTCCAATTTTAAAACTAACAAGAGATAAATCTTCTCTCAGCGAGTTGACTTATCATTAAGCTTACGTCGAGGAATGCCGCAAACTGCCCTTTAAGGAACGTCGAAAACATTTCCCAAAACATTTCCAGCTGCAAAATTCGGTCAATTTAGATTCAATTATGTTAGGCTGTGTTATGTATCGTGACATCGAATGGCATTTCTAATTAATAGTAAACTCAGGTTTGGTTCTCAAAAAATATTTTAATCCGTAAAACTTAATCGAGGGCCCTTTTCTGAGGTAACTTGTGTGTGGAATTTTGTTTTAATCGCCTTAAGTTAACTTGCGTTAGTTTGGTATGATCTGTCTACGTGCAGCATAACTTTCTCAGTATATTTGTAGTGTAAAACGGCAGGTTAGTCCAGCGCTCCAGTTCTGTAGACGCATATTAATATATTCCGGAATTAAGAAGAAATACGCTGGAATATACCGACCTCCCGAAATCCGAAGCCAGGAATCTGACTCGAGTATTCATAAAATATAGCTAGGAGCGAGCGTGAGAGAAAGTGTATGAGTCTGGCTGGGCTGCTGTATTGAGAAGACGTTTTGAGTAAAAAGGATTTATTGTAGTAGAAAATGGTTGTATATCGCGGGTCTCTTTTCCCCGTCGCAAGTCGCAAATGAAATGAAATGAAAAGTGGAGTTGTGAACAGTGAGATGAGACGTGACTCGGGCCACACGACCCCACTTCCAATACCTTTGCCTCTCAGCCTCAGCATAGCAACTCAACAGAGTTTCCAGAGTTTCCAGGAAGCCAGCAGCAAAGCCGGAGCCTTACACTGGAGCGGATTGAGACCTAAAACCGACTCCAGGGGCCTCTATTGTCAAAGCAGAACATGTTCTTCTCAGCCTAATGTTATTATGTCGAGGCTCTGGGGGAAAAGAGGCCGCTAAGTTGGTTACTCTAGTATCTAACTACTTTAGAGAAACCAAGTCCCTTCCTACACTCAAATCAATTGTCCTTTAATTGACAGGAATAGAGTTAAGGCATTGGGATGCATACACACTACAAATTGTCTTCCTTTCCGTATTTTTTCACACTTCAGTCAGAGGGACTTGTAAATTCTTGTTTGCTTACTTTCTCTCCAGTGCTGGTTGTACATGTAGCATAGCTCTCAGCGGGGTTTGGAACAGAGAAAAAGTTTCTTGACAAAAAGTTCCATTGAGAAGTTTCCCTGACAAATTTTGACATTTTTCCCATTTTTCATCAATGCCGCAGGTTATGTTCAGTTAGGTTAGGCTAAGTTAGATATCGTGTCATGCACGTGAATTTATAATTAAGTACCTAGCAGAGTTAAATAGGTTGAAAGTATGGGACTTTTTGCGGCAAACATTTTGTGTAGGTAACTTTTTCGGGTAACTTTTTCGTGAGTGGGTTCAATGACCCACTCACTTAACTTTGAAGATTAAGTAAATACAGTGAACGGCTTTCACAATAATTAAAACTCTTCAAAGTTTCTTTTCGCACGAGCTAAGAGTCCAGCCTCTCTCTATTTATACTTTATTTACTTTTCTACTTAAGAACCCGTGTAGTGTTGTTGTTTGTGCTCTGTCTGGGACAAGGAGCTAATTAATTTCCTAATTCTCATGCCTCAGCACAGTCTCAATCCAATGCATGTTGAGGCCAGGCAGGATCAGGCGGAATTGTGTTAAGTGGAGGTGGCGAGACGTGGTATTGGTGCTAATTGGGTCGGTGAACTCGGGTTGAACGTTGAACTGCTCATTTGGACTCGTGTGCATAGCTTTAATAGCAGCCCATTGATTCAGTGCAAAGCATTGATTAGGCCTAGCGTTTAGCTCGCCGACTGTCTTTTAACATCTCATATCTACTGTCATGTCAACAAAAAGCTGAGGTTGTACTCAATTCGTGTTTGATTCAGTTCATCATTGATTGTGAATTTTACTAACGTCTTCGTTTCCAATTCGTTAAATTCGTTAAAAATCATAATTGAGTTATGTAATCAGACACTGGAGAATAATAAATACTTAATACACTGGTGCATACATTTCTAAATGCTTAAATTCGTTATATTCCAGGATTGTAATATATGTGAATTGTTTTCTGTTTACTCCAGGTGAAGCCTGATGGAAGTGGATCTCGTACTGTAGCTGCCGAACGACCGCCCTCCTTCATTTGGTTCCAACAACCCACTGTTCACAAGTGGTGTTGTAATTATGCCTACAAGTTTCCCAAGAATGCCAAGTAAGTTGAGTTTCGCATGCCTTTCTCTCTAAATTCTCCAGTGGAGAACGAGACAACTTTTCATTATTTCCAAATTCCATCCTTGCTCACAACAAGAGAAGTGAACAGACGGAATGGAGGGAAGGGTGAAGGAGTAAAGTTTTAGTGGGCGATGTTGATGTAATCTTATTAAAGCCTCATTACTTGTGCTCTGAGAAAAGCCCTTAAGCATAACCAGCAGCTCCTTAGTCACAACCCGCTACTTACGTCCACCCGTCTTCTAATGGGAAAGCAGCCTCCAAGCTGGAGTTGGAAATACCATTAAAGCCTCTATTAAGTATTCTGGCTAATGAAAGGCGTCTTTATTTAAATAAGCCGAAAGGGGAGCTCTTGCTAGTAGACAGCCTAATCACGCAACACAATGCTTCAGCACTCATGGCCTCGACATAAAAGTGCCTATGATTATTTAGGGAAGAAAGTGCAAGTGCAGCATACGCACAGGGCACAGCGTGGAGAAAGAGTTTTCCCTTGTTCCCATCCTCGTCCTACATGTACATGCCCAATGTTCCCCTATTCCAATGAATGTGTGTATAATAATAATATGTCATGCCAGTCTATGAGCAGATAAAAAAAACTTTTTCTCTCCAAGCAAGAAAACATGTCGTCGGCAGTTTTGGACCAGAAGGCAAGGGCAAACTCACAGTCGGAGAAAAGTAGTTCATTGGCTTTTTGAAAAACCGGTGCATTTAATACGTTTGATTATTGTTTGGCTACTCATTGTATGTTAGGGTTTGGAAACCACTACGTTATACATATTTATAACTAAGCCCGTTGCAGCTTTTGTGCAAAATGCCCAAACGAGGCAGTAATGAAGTACTTATACCTATTTGCTATACGTGAGTAGATTACGACTTGTACCCTCTTAAACGTTCTTTCCAATGGGTACTGGGTTTCATAAATATTTCCTAGCATATATGGTCGAGAAACTGCACACACGTATCGCAAATATTCTTGATTACTGCTTTGTTCATTAAATCTGAGTTAAGATTACAACTACTAAGCTACTACGAGTAGAATTAATTAAAGATCGAGCGTTTCAGAAACCCGAACCTAACATTACTAAAATACTAAGACAATAGTGAAGGTGGCAGTGAAAGTGACTGTGAAATCGACATGGCATTTCATACCCCACACTGCAACCGAAATATTTAAATGTAAAACGGTGTAAATGTAACTGGTAAATAATCGTGCTTCTATAAATATAAAAAATGTAACATAAGCAAAATCCACTCAACGTGTTCTGCCAAACTTTGAATTAGCCTCTACGTGAATCCGGTTTTGCACTAAAGCTTGACATACATACGGTTGAAAATACATTCATACACACGGCGGACGGACAGACAGGTTTATTCATAAGGTCCTTCTTGTCAGAGGAAAAGACTTTCCCCCATTGGGTCGTCGTCTTGTCGGCTCAAGTTTTTTTCCCTCGCTTCCTCAACCATTGGAATGGTTGAGTCCTAACTGGTGTTATGGAAGCATGTAGGACCAATTCTCTTTACAGCGTCACCTGGTTCGAGTTTCGGAGAGGGGCTTCAGAAATTCACAAAATTATAATATTTCATATTTATTTCATAATACTGTATTCAGAAACTTCTAAAGCACCGAAAATGACCAAAACATTTTTAGTGTAATTCTAGGATCAAATGTTCCTACTGCTTCTAATAAGGCGATTCATGCAAGTATGCAAGTACTTTGATTACTTCTAGGCAAAAAGTAATATTTTGCGGGATTGACATAGATCGTCGGTTATTTGGGTAAACGTCTAATGGGCAGGGTTAAGGTAGGTTTCGGTTTGATTAGCTTGGGTATACGGTTGTAATGTTCCAGACTAAACTAAGCAAACTAATTTTTGTCCGCAAATTCACGTAGATTAAAAAATACCGTTTACAATTTTTGCTTACCATTTCATCCTTGAGTATAAACATTTTAATTCTTACTCTATATGGCACTGTACGAGTCGACGGGGAAACTTCCCGTCTGTCACTACAACTGAGTCAAATGAATTATTGAACCTAAACACGTTTCTTACCTCTCACAACAAGTAAATTACTTATTGTTTTAATTATTCTGCAGTGTATTTATTTATGTATTTTTAGTATAAAATTCCGCATTTTGACACGATATACTATTCACTATTCTATGTTCAATGTTCAATGCTTCGCCCTAAGTAGCGGGTTGCTAGCAATAAATATAAGTTAGTGAAACATTTCTCGGGGGGTTGGACCCCTGGAACCCGTGCCAGCCTTCACGCTGGTACATATTTTGAGGCGTTCATTCCTCTCTGCCCGTGCCTTGGCTGGTCTGGTCACGCAACACCAAGGGGAGAAAGTAGTTGAATCGATCGAGGAAGGCTGAAGGAGCAGTTTTCCCATTACGCTCCTCCAGGCACCGCTCCAGTCCTTGTCAAGATTCCAGAAAGTAAGCAAGACTCATGGAAGAACAACTAGGATCACCGAAGCGGGATTTGAGCAGAGGATGCCTCTTGATGTATTGGCCCCGCTCTCCCCGTTTATCTCACCACACACCAACGGACTCGTTGAGGATCCATTTTTTATGCCCTGACCAGGAAAGACAGGCGAGAACTGGAGCTAATAATGGACATTTGACGGGGTGAAGGCGTGTGGTGAATTGAATTGGAAGGTAGCAGCCCATGTATCATGTTGGGACTCGATTAGGCTGGAACATGCGGGAGGCAGGAAGTCCAACAGGTAGGATTAAAAGGCGTTGGCACCCAAACAACAGAAGAAGCCGAGTTGATAGAGTTGTACAGAGATTGGGAAAGGACTTTAATCCATTGTCTCTGGGAAAGCAAGAGGGAAGAGATGAAAGATTCTTTGTGAGACAGGAAAAGCTGATTGTTACAAGGGGATATTAGCAGGTGACAGGAATGTTGAGAGGAAATACACTTCTAACTCTTGTCCGCAGCTGGGAGCGAAGCTTGGCTCCAAAAGGACTTTCCTTGCAAGAGATAGTTTGAGAAAGTGAAGAAAGTTTCCGGTAAGATTGGGAGATGGAAGTGGTTCTGCTCAAGTGTACAACGTCTATTGCTCCCCCAGAGTTCTGCTCTCCTAGGTCCTTACTACAGCATTTCATATTGCATCCACTTCACCGGCTACAGGATGTTCGGTCCTGCAGTTTTATAACCGGCAAATTCTCAACTATCTTTGCATCTATCTATGCAGTTTCGAGATGAGGCATAGCGTCTGTCAGGACAACTGAAGTAGGAATCAATTACTGAACTTGTAAATGTGTCTGTAACGTAGAGCAGGCTTTACCCAGCCTTACTGGACGTGTCGGCTGAAGAAACCAATGTTGTATTTAACACACTGATATGATCAATCAAATGGAAATAAATCAAAGCATTCAATGCAATGTATGCCAGAAATTCGGCTAATGACCCAGGATCATATCCGTTCAGTGCTTTACACGCACTCGTGGGTTGCAAGTATTTCAGCTTACGTTGCCATGAATCGCTGAAACGGGGTTGACACAGCACCACAGCAACTGAGCTAGTTTTGAGGGTACTTATTGACATAGAGCCTAACTGAAGCAGAACTCGCCCGAAGGACACCACCGTGTACGAAGGGGGGTAACTCATTTCGCTCTACAGCGTGTGGCTTTTAATTAAGCTGAGATGAGGCTCCTGGCAGCGGCCTAGAAGGGAAGCCAAGGCTCTGCTAAAGAGATTAAATGGGTTTCATGGGCCTTTACATTAAGGAGGGTGGGGAATGGGAAATTGAGTTTTTGATCGAGGCTTCAGGCGTACAGTGCTGCTCACTTGGAGTTGGCTAATGGTGAACCGCTTCCATCACAATAGACTTCGAGGTAGCTTCGTAATGTAAATTCCGGAATGTTTTCTCTGAGCCGCTTTGTATACCCCATTTCCTTTTGCTATTATGAGCTTCAAATATCTGGCATTAAGCATTGATCCATTCCAGTTCAGTTATGATCTGTTCTGGAATTTGGCATGACTCAGATTGGGTTAATATTGTTGAGGGGACCCAGGCCGCTTTTTCTCTTGGCGTGCCAACGCACTCGATCCTATTTTCGGAGAGAGCGATGGGGAGAAAGTTCCTCGTTACTGATATGAAGCCTTTCCTGCCGTTCGGCTCGCTTCCCTCCGGTCGAGGGTTGAGGCACGGAGTGGTTCTAGCCTGGGTGTTTGGCCGGACTCCGCTCTGATAGAACGCTGGCGGTATCACGACAGTTCATGGCAGGATAATTCGTAGCGCCCAATTCATAGCGCCGATAATTCACAAAAGACCCAATTCATAGTCTGACGGTTCGTATAGTAATTTCGGTAAAAATTGAAAGGAAGCAGTTTGTAAGGGCCTTAACAAGAATCGCATAATTCAATACTGATGACATATATATTTATTATTGTTTGGCTTACAAAATTACGCAATATATTTACTGCACTGGTAAAGGTTTTGAAATGAACTTTTTTGGAGCTGATTATTGATAAGAATTTTATAGGAATTTCATCTTTTGATTTTATTAATAGGTTTAAGATCAATTTGCAATTGAATAACAATACATTTTAGAGCTTTGAATTGTGGCAATATGAATTGCGCGAATCTGAATTGGGCGCTCTGAATGGTCGGGGATTGGACGGAGCTACTTGGGATGGATGGGGAGAAAGTTGCTCGTTACTGATTCGGAAGCCTTCCTGCCGTTGTTCTCCGGTGGAGGGTTGAGGCACGCAGTGGTTCTAGCCCGGTTGTGTGGCCGGACTCGGGCAGAGCGCTGGCGGGAGAAGGGGTGGAATGGAAGTCCCTGCTTTCCCACGAAGCCCAGCCTGCCTGTCGTCAACAAGAGGCCTTTCTCCCAGTTGCCCTGACAACTGGAGTCTGCGGAATCCGGATCTCGTCCCCCTTCTTCCCTCATCTGCTCCCAGATCGAACTCTTGTTGTGGAAGGAACGACCGACGCAGAGGTCTTCTCTGTGGACACAAACGCTGAAGCCATTTTCCTCTTCCCCAATTCCAGCCACTCGTTCTGGAACCTCTGAGCCTCGCTCCCGCACGGCTTTCCACGTCCTCAAACGCCCAAGTCCCTCCTACGAAGCTTCCTTGGAGCAGCAGGCCTATAGTGTCCTCCTCGGGGTCAAGTAGTGCAGGACCAGAGTCCGTCGTTTGCTCAAGTGGTTAGTGGAATGGGAGGTGGTCAGCAGGTCCACGTGGCCACCGTGGAGTCGGAGGTGGAGGGCTATAAGCAGATCTCGGAGGCGGCCACGCTGCCCATGGCCGAGAAGAAGGGCAAGTCGTCCAAGGACAAGAAGGAGAAGGAGGACAAGGTGGAGAAGGAAAAGAAGCCGCCCAAGGAGAAAAAAACCAAGACGGTCACCGTGGTCGAGTGCCCCATGCAGCAGGGCGGACCTCCGCCGCCCGGCCCCGTCACGCTCCCAGAGGACTTCCCGCTCCCGCCCCCAGAAGACACGCTCCTCAACCTCATTGTTCTCAATAGGTGACAAGATGACTTTCTCTGTTAGCACATCCATTATGTCAGCCTAGTCCAGTCATTTTTCAGTGACTCTGGTAGCTCAGGCTAGGATTTCACAAGAGCTCATAGTCCAATTAATTTTAATTGTCAAAGAATATTCGGCTCTGATCCGATAATCAATTAACAAATGCATTTATTGATTATCCAAGTTTCCTCGAGCTCTGTTCGCAGCTCATAATAACCTTCAAATACAAGTGGTTGTGTGTTTATCCTTTTAGCCCATTTGCTAACAAGGAAGTGAAATCCAGTGGGATTTGTTTTTATCAAAAACCGAAAACACTTTTAAGAAATGTAACCGAACCCAATTACATTTATGGCTACAGCAATGGTATGGAGCAGTGATTAGGCAACCATTGCAGATTTCTTATCCTTACGTTAGCCAAGCTTGAGGTAGGCGTGGGGTCATTGTACTCTACATAAGGAAAGCATACTTTCCCTTACCGGTGCTGCTGCTGGCCTTTCTCAGTTACAGCGACATCGTCCCATTGAAACGTAAAACGTGTTTTGTATTCTAACCAATGCATTACAGTCGATTTTTTTCAAAATCTGACTACACTTACACTAAACTCTTTGCTTACTTTAGACCTGACCAAGCTTATCGAATGTGACTTAATACACATCGTAAGCTAACTCAACTGCGCCTAATCTGAACAGTTACACTTCAGCATGATCTATAAATAGAACGGATAACCCTATGACATAACTGTAATAACCGGGGAATAGGAATTGAGCAGTGTTTACATTTACGTGTTATGTTTATGCATACTTGGAATCGAATGAAGGCTCATAAAGCCGACAGCCGAGTCCATAAACAGTAGCTATGTACATACGTATATAGCTTTATTCATCTGGAGGTTAATGGCGCTATGAAAGAGGATTAGGGACGTCTAGGCTCTGTGCATTTGACTGGCCATTAGTCTGTGCTCATTAGAAAGGCCTAACTGGGTCTGACTCGGGTTCCTTTCCCTGCCATTTAATAAGTTTATTCCCGCAGAGTGGAGGAGACAAGGGAAAGGCAGGAATGGTTACAGAACTTACACAACATTATTAGAATATATTATCTCCGGTGCGTGCATGTTCCTAATAATTCGGCTCACTCTCCTTTTTCTCTCTTTCCCTTTTGGTGTTTGTTGTCGATTCGCTTTTGTGTTCTTCATACCGTAAATATTCGATTAATAGCCGGGTTTAAGCGAAGGTTCTTGAAGTAGTTCCAACTCGGTTCCATGCGTGCATCTTTATTCGGTTATATTTAATTCGGATGTAGTCGTCCAGACCAGACAGTACGTGATTACTGATCACTGTAAATTTATCCCGTGGTTTATTCTGTGGTCAACACGTTACTTTTCCTAAAAGTAGAGCAATTTTTCACTTTAGAAATTAATAACGCATTTCGCTATGTAATTCATAGGCTTCCAGCACTCAAGAGCGATAAAATTATAAGAATGGTTTAAAACCGCTATCCCGCATCCCATTATTCCTAACGTGTATAGTTCAACGCGTGTCTTGGAAACCTAACCTAACCTAAATAAATATATTAGCTACACATTTAGGACTGTGTCGCTCCCATGATGTTGTCGCTCTTATGAGCTACTTCGAATGCTCATCATAGGTATGCATACTTAGCCGAGTAAGCGGGTTGTGAATACGTAAATGTTTGGACTAATAATCGAGTGTTTAGGGTAGGCCGAGGCCGAGCCGAGAACGGCGTACAAGTCTGGATGTGAATGTGAGTATGTAGGTATTGGGGGAGAAAACAAGAGGGTTTTGAGTTGACGGGCATGTTTGTCTGGGTTGCTCAATGGGGTAGTAGTTGGGGGGATTCTAATGTTTTGTCTCCACCGTCGTTAGGCTGAATTGGCATTGGCAAGATTTTATAGCCAGAGACCATGATACCCCTCTCACTGGGCATGGGTATAATTGAGATAGTTGGGATTGAGACGGAGAGCCACAAGGAACCAGGCCACCACCAACCACTAGTTTGTAAACAGTGTTACTCAGCAGCGGAACGTGGTGAACTCTGGTCTGCCAGGAACAGAACGTGAGGTTATTAGGTAAAAACACGTTTGGGTACAGGAGGAAGCCTCGTAGTTCGGGATGTGGACGGCACAGGAGTTGGAAGAGAGGTCTGTCCTGCCTTTGCACAATAGGAACACTTTATGCATTTTCACTGGGAGCCAGGTTGAGTGGCCTGGCTGGGAATTAGCTCGATGCGCTGCCTTCAATAGAACGTATACAGAACTGCTCAGAGACCAGCCATTTCCACCGAACTGAGCCTAATGAACATGGAAATTGGGGTTGGAGTGCTAATGGTTCTGGCTGGGCAATTGGCTCCGAGCATCTCCGTACTCTGAGAATGACAGAGCGTTGACAGGGCCTAATGGACCCACTACTGTTCCGAATTAATGAATTTGGGCGTTAACAGACTTTGTCTCTCACTCGAGAGAAAAGAATATTTCTGAAAAAGACACTCGTTTCCCCTTCCCCGCCATCAATTCTTGTTTATGCTATATGGCTTAATGAGGATATTTCAGGATTTTGGACCTAATTGGGATTACCCTTTGTTCTTTCTCTCCAGAACCTCGCTCTTCATCATTACGAGTGCACTCTACTGCAAGCTGGCAGTTGTGGTTTGTCTGGCAGCTCTTCTCACTGAAGTGGTGACGCAGAAAGTACAAGTACCCCTCTACTTCTTTGAGGTAAGCAAAGTCACCCTTGTCGTCTAACCTACTTTCAAAAGAGATTTCACTCATCGAGACTTGGCCAGGAATTTGCATTAGAGAAAAGACATCTGATCCGTCGTTTGGGAATTGGGTGGCCGGCTCGTAGTGAGCAGGTATCGATAAGTTGAGCTTAAAGTGAGCTGGAGAGCACTCTGCTCTTTTACATTAACGCACCTTTTAAAATCAATCAAGGATTGGTTAGGCCGTCCTTTTGATCAGGAATTACACAACTTTTGCCGTGGGGCATTAAATCCCAGTCTCGGATTACACAACATACAGTGCGAGGATAATAAGGAAACTGATTTTTTGCTGATGAGAAAAATAGGGTATTAAATAAAGTGATGAACGGCAAAGAGTTCCCTAAGGAAAAGTTTCGGCAAAAAAAATTTCTAAAATTTCATGTTTCCAAAAAGTTTGCCCTTGCCCATTTACCTCAAATTATAAAGTGTGGTGAGGTTATAGGTCTAGTTAGCCTAAGCTGAGTTAGATATTCTATCATTGGTCTGAATTTCTAAAGGTAAAGTTAGTTTAGATTTTTCGAAAGTATTTTACTCCCATAACTTAATTCTAGGGAATTTCTGCAGGAGGGAAACTTATCAATAGAGCATTTTGGCAGGGGTTATTTTTCGTAGAACTGCAAGAGCACGAGGAGGAACGAGTTTGAGATGAACAAGGTCATTGGAGGAACAGTTATGCTGTTTGTTTTTTTCTGCTTAAGATATGGAAATGAGAAAGGAAGGTGCTGAGTATTGGTTGGAGTCCAAAGTTAAAAGTTGAGGGATGTGGAATTTGATTAGAGCCTGAGTCTTTATTGTCTCTTTGTGTGTTCAGGGTATTTTCACGTATTTGTATGGCGGAAGCATCCTGTTCTTCCTCTACGTCTTCTGCTACCTCCTCCATGACTCGACGACCAAGAGCCGCCAGAAGAGTCGGGAGCCGAAGGAGAAGGAGCCCAAGAAGGACGAGGAGCTGGGACAAGATCCGACAGCGGCCAAACCGGGCGAGCGGAAGCAGTCCTTTCTCCAAGTAAGCAATACCAACGTCTCTCTGCTCCAGCCTCGTCTTTCACACATACTTCTTTGGCACACACACAACTTCTAATTGAGAACAGAACGCTGACAGAGCACACCAACTTTCTCTCTTCTCAATCGCCTCTTTCCAGATCACACATTACACATACGCATAAGAGGCTGTTCCAGTTTCGGAATTTAACTTCAGAACACACATGGGATAAGCAACTGTTCAGGCATACTTAGCGAGCTCAGACTTTTATATGTTTTTTTAAAAATAAACTGACCTACGCCTCTTTCTAGAACACACATTACATATAGGTACGTATGAGAGACTGTTCCAGTTTCGGAATTTAACTTCAGAACACACATGGGATAAACAACTGGTAATGCATTTTAGCGAGCTCTGACTTTTATTTATTTATTTGAAAATAAAACAACCTAAGCCGCTTTCCAATTATTTCGAATTTAACTCCAGAACACACATGGAAATTTTCACAAATGTTTGTAAAGCATTGCATACTCATTGTGATAGAGCAGTGGTACTCGCTTTGTACATTGTAGAATTGGTTATTGGCAGTGATGGAATCAGAAATTGTCATTTTAATGAAGCATACCCATGGAAAATTGCTAGCTATTGCTAGTTCTTATTTCTAAATATCTTTTGGGTGTAAAGTAATAGGTCTTTTAATTAACCAGAATTTTTTTTATTTATCAATAAAAAGATTTTTTAAAAATAATAAAAAAATCAATTTTCATGGGCCTAAGCTGCTAATACCCTCCTTGCGAATGCATTAGTACAGCTGTTCGTCCCATGTATTGAAAACGCATACTATTCTCTAATTACCGTGTGTGCACTCTAATTATACACATCAAATAGGATTCTCCGTGCAATGGAAATAGCTACATTTTTGCAGGATTAAGCTTGTTTATTATTTGGAAACCTTATATTTTGCCAGCAAAAATTATTTAACGTATTTGGTTTACTTTTCGTTTGTACCACGAAGTACCTACTGTATGGGGATTACTTATTGATTTATTTTACAAAGGAGATTTAGGTACGGTACTTAAATGTTTTACACTAGGTTTCACAGTTGGATAGAAATTAAAAACATGAAAATTACTGTGATACCTTGTGCAAATATATTTCCCTATATCCCGATTTGCGAACAAATTGTGCAAAAGGTGCTATTAACGTGTGTAGTAGAAATGAAGGAGCTGTTGGGACTTGGGTGTATGCATAAGTACATGATTTGAATTTTAATTGTGAGCAGAATGTAGGATAAGGAGCAAAGTATTTTTCCACGTCTTTTCCCTTGCTCCACTTCGCAGTTCATATACTCTCCATGTCTCCGTTGAGGTTCTCGAGGGGAACTTTAGAACAAACTCGTATTTTAATTCACTTTTCTCGACTTTCTCCAAGTTGATTAGATGCTCTTTCCTTTTATTGTTCCCTTCTAAGTCTTTTCCTATTATGTTTTCCCTCTTTCATTTCCGTGTTGTTGTATTCTGAATGATTTATTTATTAGGAGAGTCGACACAAAGCAAAGTATGAATTAGCTGCAAGAGAAAGACTTGATCCGCTTTTACACGGCGAGGTTCGTACCAAATACTTTTTTGTTTGTTATTTTATTTAGTTATTTGGAAGTTTAGCATGTATTTGTACATAAGAGTTGGAGGGCGGAGTATGAATTTCTATTTCTGGCTTCTATGTTTTCCCTTTTATTTATGCAAGTATGGATTAGATACTCTCGCTTGTTCCCTCCATAGCCTTAGCCACCAGTTCCCAGTTCCTTTGGGGCTTGTTGTGTTTTTTTTTTGGCCGTAGCCTCCACTTTCCCTTCGTTAACTCGACCTTTCTCTCCATAGCACATTCAATCCCAGGCAGGCTGTTACAGTTTCTTCCGACTTTCAGGACGAATTAATTTCTATTTTTTTTAAAATTCTGTTTATTCAATACACTGTTCATAAGATAAAATATAATTCAATTCAGTCCACGCCAGATTCCATGCTCTTTCCAATGATGCTAATTCGCTGGGAAAGTGCTACCCCGAAAAGCTTCCCTCGAATAAGCTTGTTTGATTCAAAAACTTCCGGCAAATCTAACCTAACTTAACTTTTAACTGTTTTTGGTCTAGAAATGCAATCCAGTGACACGATAGCTAACCTAGCCTAACCTAAAAGAATGAACCCTAACCACAATTTACAGTAAGATCAATGGGTAAAATTTGAATTTTTCGAGGAAATGTTTTCGGGTGAACCTTTTAGTGGAAACGTTTTTGAGGAAATTTTCCTGGGAATTTTTTTGTTAAATTCTTGTTATAAACGTTATTTTAGAATTTAGAGTATTGTATATACAGCCGGTTTGGAATCAGGATTTACGTAGATGTCCTGAAAATAGTGACGAGCTGTAACAGTGCCCCCACTACTGCCTGGTTGAATTCGGCCTGAGTCTGAGTACTGCGTTGAATCCCGCCTGTAGCCCATAGACCCTCACCGAGCTCTGCCTACTACACGGATGAATTCCTCTTAGTCCATTTGGAAATAAAGAAAATTGAGTTTTTGTATGCCTTCCATGCTCCGTCTTACAGGATAATACCATTCTAGAATCCCATTCTGGAGCACACTTGACAATGATAGGGCTCCTTTTCTTCTCCTCAATGTTGACTATAGGCCTTGGGATGGCACGAAATTGCAGAGGTAGCTGCTCCTTGTTACTCCGCGATATTTTGTGACAGAAATGTCATACAGTATTCCTGTACTTCTGAACTCCAAAGTGATAAAAACTAGTGAAACCATTGTAGTTTTACGGGTTCTTGAAGCTCCGAGTAGAGTACATATCCTTTCATCAAATTGAATTTTTTACAAGGTCAATACGACTTTTGGTTCCGTATCTTTTCACATTTAGAGATTGAGTTATTTTCACATTATTCTAGTAGCAGTTTGGCTGGGAGTGCGCAATTAATATTTTGATGTTCGTAGTTCAAACCTACAAATGACCATAAATTAGGCTTGTAATTACTCAAACTTCGCTGTTGCAAACTGGGGCTTCCGAATCGTTGTCCATCACTGTAAACACTATAATAGGATTTTATGGCCTGAAATCAAGGTGATGTTCACGAGGTACAACTCCGGGTAGAGCAGAGTGACAGTAAGAGGAATGTAAGTCTGTGGAAGCCTGTCAAATCAGCTTAAGTGCGCCAGACGAGAATTAAATACGGTCATGAACATTAATAATTTAACCTAGCAGGCATTTCCAGCCTGTTCCTCTTCGCTAACTCCTGTTGCTATGATTTATGTTTGTTGGCTTGGCATTTCTCAATAACTCCCGTTTACGACGTCATTTCTAGAATGCTATTTACTATTTACTGTCATAATGAACGGCCTTTCGATTTCGGGAATATTCTGGTGTGTTTGCTACTTTCATTGGTTTGGGGGGAAATCTTCAAATTAGACGTCGGCTTTCTGGGAATCTGTGTATATTGTAACCTTTCTAATTGCGATTTTCATTTGATACTCCATGATTCGTTTTTATGTTTTTGACTTTACATTTGTATGATTTAAGAATGTTTTGGCTAAACCGTTACGTTATTTGTATATTTTCTGCGTTGCTTTCATTCAAAATCGCTGAAAGTCGAACCTGGGTAACTTTTGTAAATTGGAATTCTGGTATTGGTCGTTTCGCTGGATCTATGAAAGAACGCTGGCTCACTAACCTACGACATGTGCTGTCCGTGTGAATGAAACTAAAAAGCAATTTGAGCCGAGGCTGAATAGAGTACATTTGTGCTGAATGAGAAGCGAGGTTTGAATACTGAGGACGTGTCCTGTGATTTCAGAGCATGTTGAAAGGGGTTCGGAAAGGGAGCGACTCCAAGGACGTGAATTTGAATGATGGGTCAGGAGATGCTGGGTCAGCCGGAGTTCAACCGCCAGCTCAGAGCCATGGCGAGAAGTCAACCTCCGAACCAGCCGTCTCCGCCAAGGAAGGAGCCAAACCAAAAACGAGCCAGAGTGATACTGCTCATGGATCTTTCTTCCTTCGCATGGGAACACTGGGTAAGCTCCGCTATTCCCTAGTAATTCACTGACAATTCTACACGCACATTTGGCTGCCATATATCTATTCATGTAAGCCAGAGGTTATATGCATACGATTTAGGTTTCCAAGGTAACTCCGTTGTGCGCTTTTCAGAAGCTTAGTCTAGCCCGTCTCTAAACAATCTAGTGGATTTAACCTAATTTGTAATTGCGCTTGTACCGGGTAATTCCTGTGATATATCGCCTTAGCATAACTTTACTAGCCCAACCCACGAGGTGCATTTAGCATTGATCGGAAGAAGTTGACGGGTAGGAATTGACGTTGGACGGGAGTTTCCAGTGTGAACATTAAATCAGTTTTCTCGAACCTCGAACATGACCAATAACATAGCCAAATCGAAACTAGCCCTTCCATTCCCATTCAGAATAGTAAATCTATCCCAAGAAGATTTAGCGAACACGAATAATGTATCTTTCAAGTTGCAAGAACACAGTTGAATAATATATCAAAGAAAAGAATGTCATTTCCAGCTACACTTAAGAGCAGTAGCAGATTATATGTACAGAGTTCCTCATAGGTAGCCAGTAGCCCTTTACGTAGACGGAAGCGCACTTGCCATAATAAAAAGGCAATTGTAGTTGGTACTAGCATATTAGCGTATTATCAGGAAATGCGGTATGTTTACTTTCTTTGTAGAGTATATTCCGTCCCAAGCACCAAAACTCACCTTTTCTTAATTCGATTAGTTGTGTAGAGAGGCTCATTTTGTGAAACCTAGTCCTTCCTGCATTCGGATTCTAAATGGCTCAGTTCTCAATTAAACTTTTTTCCCTCTTTTCCTGTTCGTTACTTTCACTCTGCGTGAATTGAGAGAGGCCTGGCTCACGTAGTATCAAAGCCTGAGAAACCAGTGCACCGGAATGGACCGAGCAGCAGCAGCCCAAAGACTCTATTTTCGTCCAAACTCAAAACGTACTTTCACTTCCTCTCTGCTGGAGTCGGGAAATGGAAAGTAACCAAAAACTTTCCTTCTCACACAAACTAAATTCACTGTCTGGGCAAAGAAGAGGAAAAAAAAAAGTTAGTTTGAGAGTCTGGGACGCTCATGAATTGAATAGGGCTGCATACAGAGTAGGGATATTAGGACTGATTGAAAGCGGCTCCATGCAGGTATGCACTAGACCAGACATGACAGGACCACTAACGTGAATATACTTACAAAACGGAGAGAGAGCCTTAAAGTCGTTCATCATACTTTACCAGTGGCGTCAGGAAAGCAGGCCCAACCCCCCCCTTGAAAATTTTGAAAGTAAATCAAAATTATTTGCCTGAGTTTTCCCTAATTTGTAATCGCAAAAAGTTTCGTACAATTCGCGCTTACTTCATCTGCTTTAAAAGTGATAGGTACCGAACTACTCGGTTTACCCATGTAGGCGAATGATTGCGCAAAATAGGGTTTACGCGGTAAGCGCCCATTGTAAACATCCGTTCAAAGTAAAACTAATTCCAGTTAGCTATTTTTCAGTGTAAATTACTTTAATTTTAGCTATATCATGTTGTTGCTCCGTTGTCCGAGTTGTTCTAAAAGTCCAAAGAGTGAGGTGTGTACCATGGGTGCTTACAAACTTTCTGCATGGATTTTTGATGTTTTGGTCTTAAACCAGACCCTGTTCCTAACTTCAACCAAAGTACATTCAATAATTTCATACGACCAATTAATCCAATTTGGCAAAATATTAGCAGTCAGGATTTGTGATAGACCTATTGAATGAATTCGCCTTTCCCCAGCCGAAATGAAGTTTTGGCCACGCCATCATGCTTTCTCCATTTCCGTGTGTAATTTCTGTGTGTTTTTTGCATCTCTTTGCAGCATTTGGTCTTGGGTCTATGATTTACATTGGACTGGAACTGGGCTCCTTCATCGAGATCCCCTTTGACTCTCCATGTCACAATATTCTCCGTGGAGTCAACCCACTTCTCCAACTCATCTTCACGTTCATGCAAATGTACTTCATCTTCATCAACTCCAGAGTAAGAAATTATATTATTCCTCTTATCGCAAAACCACTTCGTGGCTCAATAATAGTTTTAATGGCTTCCTCGTCATCTCATCAGGCTTTGATGTAAGTTAATGTGGAAGGGCAAGAAGTAGAGGCCGTCTTCCTCTTATCACTTCTTTTAAAGCCAACGCAGAGTCAAGGATATTCATTCCTCCGTTTCGATTTCTCCTTGAGTACGATTTGGAGTAGATACTGTCAATTGAATAGACAAATAGTGACAAAAGGAGTGTTCCCAACCAGCCTAAACACAGTCCTTGTAGTCTAGTGCAACTTGATGATAAGAACATGCGCTTTGTAGATAACAGCTTTCGCATCCATGCAAAATGAATATTTCTCTCTAGCTGAAGAACTTCGTTTGCTCAATGGAGTTTGTTAGATTAGGATTAACTACGTGTTAGATTTGGGTTAAACTAAGGAATACAGGCCTAAGCGGTGAAGACTCATGGATAAAGTTGGTCAATACCCAGCGGTAGACGCTCATAGAAAACTCATTTATGAGCTTTTTAAAATGACTAATGTAATTTCAACTGAAAGGTTTGGGATGTCCTAACCTAACCTGTTAGTTTTCACGGGTTGTTTACCATGGATGTTTACCACCTAGGCTATGTTCCTTTACTTCAGCCTTGATTGGAAATTATTTGATTATGGAGGTGTTGAAAATATTTTTATTCGACTTGCTAAACGCAAGTATGCCTAATGTTTGCGATTTCGCTTTTAGCAATAACGTAGCTATACACTCGTTGTGGTAAATAAGGAAAGAATCGAGATGCATACTGATTAATTGTTAAATATGAATGGATTTACTTCTTACTACTTGCTTGCTTTCAAAACGCACATTAGAAGAGAAGGTTTCTCTGATTTAATACCCGGGATAAAGGTGGAAGTGGAAGCCCAAGTCCAAATAGATTCAATAAAATGTTAGTGCATTTTATGATATAATGGATATATGACTCTGAATCGTATGATGGCGTATAAAGTTTTCGATTCTCTGAGAGTTGTTGACTCACAACTCACAACTCAAACTACGGAAGAGTCTATGAAACTTTGAGAACTTTTTGACTTTTTTCCGATTTGTGATTCAACTGATATGATTTTATTTTCCCTTTATTCGAGTAGTTGAGGATCCATAAGTTCAAGATAATTGCAAGATTTGGGTTGATGCACGTCGTGGCAACGAATCTCTGTGTCTGGATTCGGATTTTGGTTCGTGAGTGTTTGAAGGAAGTGACTCGGTACCAGGCGAAGGCGTACACGGAGGGCTACAGAATACACGGTGAGTGCCTCTGCTCCGCGTTGAACTCTGATTCATAATCTATTGAATTTATTGGAGTATCCCGATCCCACTTTATTGTGTAGTTCTCTCTTTCGGGATCTCTTTATGGGCCAAATATGATAATTCGGCCGAGGGGTTCCTCATTGATTTTTGGGTTGAGTGAGGTTTTCTGATTTTCTCTTTTCTGCCTGCCTCCAGAGGGATATCGGAAAATCAACGAGCGACTCGGTTGGGATCAAGGCGGAACCACGGCCCAACCTCTCAACATTCCCAATCTGGGTGACGGGAGTCGGTACGAGAATGACTATCTGAATGCTCTGAACAGTATTCCGCTAACGACCCGGGCTCCCAATGGAACCTCACCCAATGCCACTTGTCCTCGAGAACCCGCGTTCATGGGAACCATCGTCGCAGACTCAGCTCCCTACCTTTTCCCAGTTGTCATCGAGTACAGCCTCATTGCGGCTGCCGTGGCGTTCATCATCTGGAGAAATATTGGAAGAGGCGTTCCCACAAAAGGGTACGTTATGCAATGACATGCAATACCAACCCAAGCTTCCCTTGATACGTAGCGGCTAATTTAATGTACATCGGTGCGTGCATCGAGTTTAGCCCTTGCTCCATTAAGATTACGGCTCCGATTCAAGTTGCGAATATTGAGCCGCATAGCTTGCTCCAAGTCATCACGACTTTGCAATGGAGGACTACGATAGAATCGCGGAAAATTTCCAGTAAATGTTAACTATTGATAAACTTGATGTCAGGTTTGTTATTCTGGTCATTTTTGAAGACTTTGTGCTGAAACAACAGTAACCATTGCGCTGGAAGCATTGTTAGCGCCTCATATCCTGGATTGGGTTAGGTTTGGACTGTACGTATACTGATATTCTATTTCAGAAAGTACCAGACTGGATTAATATGTAAATACTGTTTGCCCTTCGTAAAGTTAGTAGTTTGCGTATAATGGTTCTTTGTTCCGTCTTATCTTCTTTGGCAGTAGCACACACTCACACTTACTTGTTTAAAATTCGACACAAAAAGAAGTGATTATGTAGCGAATATTCTTCGAACCACGGCTGACTGCCATTTACTAGATGATAGATAAAGTGGATCGGTGACAACAGCATAGTCCGGGCTTCTCTGCGTTAATTATGCGTCATTGAACATCAATGCAGCACATGCAATTTGGTCGAACCTTTTCCTTACTGTCAACTGGAAACAGTACAGATCCTTCGGAATTTACCTCTGCCTGCCGTCGAAGGATTTTGAGCACGATTTTAGAGGCGTGAACACCTAAACATTTCATCTGCAATCAGAGCGAGAAATAATGTAGAGATTGATGCTTTTGCTCCTAAAATCGTGCTCTGGTACGATTGGAGAAGTATTTAAAGGAAGCTGCCAGTAAATTATTAAGCGTATTAGACACTGTGGTTCTTGATACGAAGTGCGCTAAGACAATTGGCTAATATATGTTGATTCTTTTGACTCGTTTTCAGCAGAACGTCTGAGGAAGGTGACGAGAGTCAGCAGGAATGCTGGGAAATGGGGACAGAGACGCAGAGTCGCTACACGTCAGGCGGAGAAGGGTCTGGGGCCTCGGGACCCGTTGACTGCGTTGGAGCGAGCAAAGGCCTCTTCTGCGGCCTCCTCCTCCTCGTGTCAGCCCTCATCTGTCTCATTCTCTTCTTTGTTCTCATTACACGGGAACAGGCCAAGCTCCGGCTTCTGGCAATTGGCTTGGCCGACGGATCCCATGCCGCTCTCCTCGGCCTCTCCCTCTTGGCAACTCTCATTGGATTCATTAGGTAAGACGGATTTCAAGACCTGGGTCTACCACCAAAACTAAGTCGTCCCACGTCAATTCCGCACCCCTTTCCGTTAGATGGATTAACTTTGATTTTCAGAACCGGTGGTACCATGATAAATTTGACTGTTTTCGAAGCAAAATTTCAAGCAGGGTTTGAAAAAACCCGGGTAATAATTTTGTACCTATGGGGTTTAGGTTTTCATGCCCAATATGCTTATGTCTAACTGACGGTGCACAACTGACGTGGAATCACTGGGTTAACTAGTTAGCGGAGCAAGCCTCCGGGGACAGGCTTTGAGTCAGAGATAAGACAACCAACGGAGCTCAACTAATCCATGTCTCTCTTAACTTTTTCAGAGTGAGACGTTTGAGATTTCATGGAGACCATGGCAGTCCGCTCCGTGACATTCTCCTCCGTGTGTCCGTACTCGGCGTCTTTGCGTATGCTCTTTTCAGTTTGATTTCGGGAACGATAGCAGGTCTCTCCCTCGACATTCCCTCACTCCTCGTCGCTGGAACCGCCGTTCTGGTTCTCTTGCAGGTCAGTCAACAACTTTATCAATGTAAAATATTACAATTCGGAATTCCTCAATAGGATTTGGATTAATTATGTTTTGAAGCCAAAATTGAAATATTAACTCAAAATAAGTAACTATAAAATAGGCATTTGCAGTTCTGATCTGAAGCTTATTGATGCTTATAAGAAATCAATTACGCGCAATTAGCATGAACACTCTATCTGGGGAGAACTGTATATTTTTTCTTATGAACCTTTTGAGCATGAACCTCTGGCCAAAACTCTAAGATACGTTTTCAAGATCTTTGAAATGTCTTGAACTTGGTTGAGCGAATATTATTTTTCGGTATTTATAGAGCAGCCTTAAATTATTTATTGCCGGTCGAATCGACCTGACCAACTTAATGAGATTCTTGAATTAATTTGTGTTTGATTCGATTGAATTGCAGATAATCCTTCAAATGTTATTCATTTCGGATGTGGGACGTCGTCGGATTCACCTACCAGAACACTCTCGAACCAAGCCAGGTCGTCAGATCGTGACGCTCCTCCTCATCACGAACATGACCATGTTTGTTGTGATGATTCTGGAAATTCGTAAAGTGGAGTCGGACCCCGTCCAGCTCGACTTCTATGGGGACATTCCATGGGTTCTGGTTCAACGATTCGCCCTGCCCCTCTACATCTTTCACCGCTTCTTCTCCGCCATCACTCTGGCCGAGATCTGGAAGAACACGTACACTCTCAAGTACCTCCCCGTCCCCACCGGACCCTAGGTCGTCCCGCCGTACCACCACCAAACTCAAACAATACTCTCAAACACCAAACACCCTTAGGTAGCCCGGCCAGGAAGGACTAGAAATCAAAACTATGCGTGAATGAAGGAAAAGGTAACAGAGCTGTGGTCCAGCAGGTAGAGTGCTGCTGTGTAGAAGAGATCCATTTTTTAACCCAGACAAACGGAGCTGAACAGTTGGTCATCCAATGCAAAAGGCGGAAAAGCAGACCGAATCCCCAAGCTACCGATTTTCGATTTTTTCCTAACTAGGCGCTTTTAGGTAGAGAGCTTTATCACTGTTGACTCGTGTTTTATAGAACCTTCTCCAGTTCTTAGGAATAGGACTGCTTGAATCTAGCACTTTATTAAGCTACCTACTCTGTATAGAACACGCCCAGCTTCCTTCGTTTCAGGAATAGAAATGACCAACCCAACCAATGTTAGCCAACACATGTAGTGCTTAGCACAGTACGGACGAGTATCATAAGCCAGGCCGGCCACAGGTCACAGCTCCGATAAGGTATGCTCATGTCCAATAACTTTGAGACATTTGAGGCATTTTGGTCTCTGAAAACACGCTACTGGATCCTCAAAAGTTTTACGTTTCCCATTTTGGTTGTGATAAGTTCAAACTTGAGTAAAATGGACCTTTTTCGAAGTGTTATCCTCCCTTCAGCTCCATACTACATACAGGTAAAAACAAGAAAAAAAACTATGCTCACTGCCAATAAAATATTTAATGTTATTTACATGTTTTATGGCTCTTGCCAGTAGTTGTAGCAGAAGTAGACATAGTTATAGCCTAGCAGTAGTAAAAAAACGAATGTTTTTTCTAAGAGTAAAATATGTGACCGTTTGAGACCATTTAAAGAAGAAAAAAGGTACTAAAGCCCAGATGTAACCCTGTTGTAGTTCCGTAGTGTTTGTTGGCCAGAGCTAGGAACTGTCGTTGTAATTTATTAATTCTTTCATTGTGAGACTGTTAGTTACTCTATAGTATTGTTACTCTCACTCTCTACACCCAGTCATAATGTTAAGGACATAGGCTCTAAGATATCTAATACGTAATTCTTATTCTATTCCTAATTAAGGGGGAAATATTTAAATATGAAGTTACCTCTGTAGAACTTAGTGGATAGTTTGTATTACTGCATGTAGCCTACTCTAAGGTGTCAGCAAAAAATTCTAGTCTCAAAGGAAATCAATGACAAGATGCCCCCGCATTCCTCCCCCCTCTGCTTTGTTGCAAGTACGAATAAGTCTATGAATTGTTGCAATATGTCCACGTCCCAAAAACAGGCCCTCTGTACATAGAAATAAGGTATGACACGTGGTTAGGCTAGAAAGTACTTGGTAGTAGTTGCTAGGATTTGTAAATACAGGCAAGTGGAGGGTTCTACGAAAAAGTTCCCTGCGAAGAAATTCCCACAAATACTTAAAGTACGGCAAATCTAACCTAACCTTAAATTGTATTCCAAATTCAATCGAACGGCAGCCTGTGAACTCAACCTGGCCACAATTTGAAATTTGAGGGTTAAAAAGGGAACTTGTTGTGGGGAATTTTTTCGTCCTTCCACGAGGAAATGCAGAACGAAGAACGAGAGAAACTTTCTTTTTTATTATTATTATTTTGTAGACGGAAGTAGGCCAGTAGCTGAATGAAAAAACTAAACTTTTGAACGATTCCCTAGTGTATTCTTAAACGTCTTTCGAACATGACGAGTGCAGCTGTAGAAGTAATGTTCCCAATGCTTTCTCCCGACCTTGCGTCACAATGGATCAAATGACAAAACCCAAAATGTATCATACGTATAATTAACGTGGCCAATGGAGGAGAAGTTTTTTTGCCAAAGGAAATCGTGAAATACAATTAGAGAGTGGAAATGGAGTAAGCAAGGAAACAAACATTCGGTTTGTTAGTTCTGACAAATGTACAATTAGAAATAATAATATGCTTCACATTTTCAATAAAATGAAAAACAAAGTAATTGTATAAATTACAACATTACAACTGGATAAAAAGTACAAAAAAAAATCTTAAACTTGGAACTGAAGAAAAACTGTAAACAATCAAAACACTACAATTCTCATCATGTTGAACCGAACCAAAAAATCAGACTTTTCAACTTTTTTATGACAAATAAACTGTTTTATTCATTTCCACGAGCTTCTTGTTCCTAAACTAATAATGCAATCACAAAGTCTTTCTTTCCATTTTCTACTTTGTCACTTTGAATATTCTAGCCCAGTTCTTATTTGTAGAATTTAAGAGGGAATATTGGTTTGAGATATGCGCCCTGCATCTCTATGTTATCGCATGGAGGAAGTTTGACCCTTTGGCCTGGATCACCCCCTTAACTTAGACCCGTGTCGCTGGAGAGCGTTCTCTGGAATGTCAGCCGTATAGAACATGACTCTGGGGCAAGTGATTGACCCAGGCCAGCGGCTCAAAGTTCTACAATGCTGTAAGATGCAGACGCAGGTCGCATATACCAATCCCATACGTTTCTTAAAATGCTTAAGCGTTGGAAATCTTTTTAGTTAGAAGGACCTTTTCTTACAAGTTGTGGTGATCAAGTTTATACAAGCTACTGTTGGAAATAGGAAGAGCATATTCTAGGATTTAATTAGAGAAGGCAGAAGTACGAAGTAAGGCGTTTTACTATGTAGTTAAGCCCATGGCAGCGTCTGTCTGTGTGTATGCTTAGTTCTTTAAACAATTGTGTATGCAGATGCAAATGCAACTAAGGCCTAGTTCCCTTGTACAAACGTACAGACGTGTGCTTGAGTAGTTAGGCAATTGACGTGGATAGGAATTAGGATTTAGGCTGAATCGAACTGTTGTAAGCTAAGATGGGGGCTGAATGAAGTAGCGTAATTAAGCTGAGTCTCAAAAAATTCTTAAACTAATGTAAAATTGCTTACTCTTAGCCGTGTGTATGCTCGCTCGTGTAAAGAACTCAAAGGCTTCTTTGTACTAATTAATGAAGTATGGTAATCCAGACCTACAAGCAGTAGTCTCGTAAGTACTTAACTCTTAGCTTCAAACTTACAATTCTACAATGTATTAATGCTCATTATATTTGAACTACAACTTAAAAAATGCTGGCTCTTGGTAGCCAAAGTGTGTGCAGCCCTGAGGCTTGGACGTGACGGCTTTCCATGTTTATAATCTCAGCTCAGTAATTTCTAGGAATGTACTCCAAAATACTAATTGGAATCTAATTAAGCTTCCTTTATCAATTTCTGTCACTTAGGCATTCTTATTTTACTATTGGGAAACCAAGCAGTGGTTCTAATGTAGCTATCCTTTGATCAGGCTTATATTATTTTTAGATGTTTCCTTTGCATTAATTTGTGTTCATAAAATTACTATAAAAATCTTAGAAATAAGAAAAATGTAAAATAATCTCTTCCCATCAGAAAATAGTTCACTCTGTTAGTCTCACTGTCTTTGTACCTCTTGTACTATTATTATTCATGTGACATGATATTATTTATGAGGATTTATAATAAAAGGAACCCTTCTATGGGAATAATAACCAATCGTTTCACGCAGTCGTTTTGTCTGGATTTTTTTTTACTAAGAAGCATTATGTAGAGGTGCTCACAGCGAACGTGTCAATGGATTGGCATGGCAAGAAAGGATTGCGTTGTTTTCCTAATTCTAGCATGCTGGATACCGACGATGGAGGTAAATGTATACAGAAATATCAGACTCCGACAGTAAAGGAATATGTCACAGACGAGACGATTTCTGGTCTGTGTGTATATGTAAACTGGTAAACAACGACACAATACATATAGTAGTTAATGACAAGACACGTCCCTCCACCTCAGGCCTCATTAATAGTTCTACATTTTATTTTCTGTTGTAAAGTACATTATATGCAACAATCTAAAACCCGAAACGACCAAACTAAATGTCAAACATTTCCCCCTAACTGTATGTCAATTTTTAGCTCCCTTTGTTTGAAAATTAAGATATTAACATGCATACAATTAATGAAAAACCATTGCGGTTTTTCAATACGCTTTTTTCAAAATTATTTTGACAGAATTCTCACGCTAGGCTAAAATTCTGACCATATTGAAGTATTAGACAATTACATTTTGTATTGGTGTTCGTTTTTTGTATTAGACCATTAGTAAATTGTCAATTAAATACAAAGCAAACATTTTAAGGAGGCCTCTGCTGGGGGTCGCATCTTCTTTGTACTACTCGGTAGGTATGTAAACTTTGGTAAAGGACGATACTTACAGCAGCTCTACCAAATGCAGTCGAATGCATGCATACACACTCACATCTGATCCTGATGAAGGGATTATGTTTGCTAGAAACTCTGGGAAATAACGATACATCCCACGCATTAAAATAGTAATAAGCGAATTTAAACGACGTCGAACTTGAGTAACCCTATTAGTTACCGGTCTTCACATTATGCGTAAGTGCAAGGACATATCTAACACACTAGCAGCCTGCGAATCGCTGAACAGAATCCTGGATCAGTTGATCTGTTTCAACGAATAAATCATAAACTATAACCCTCATGTTCTTCAATCTCCAACACAACATGACCCAAATATTTGAAATTGTTCAGGTCAACTTATCTACAATTGACATTCTACTGTATGTAGGATGTTCCTCATGATTTTGTACTAATGGTCTCACGCATGAAGGAAAGGATGGCTAATGCTACGAATATTCTACTGCTGAAATAGATTTCACTTCTAGATAATGCTTCTATTATCAATTATCACTATTTGGCTATATATCAGTTTTATGCTTCAGAACGAAAGAATTTGAAAAAAATTATAAGGACAATTCATTTTTGTTACTTTATTTATTTATTAAGCACATACCTTAAAAATTTTCATGTAGGTACTCATAATGCAAATATTTTCCAAAACCAAGGATAACGTAATTCGCTTAAAACATACAGTTACAGCACTGTGCAGATAGACATTTCATGTAGGATCTCTAGATTATTACCGAATCGGGCTTTTAATTCGTAAGTAACTCAGTCTGAATATGGAAAATAAAACAATTAACAGTAAAATTTATACAAGAAAGTTCTTGAAGCACGTACATGGGTTCATTAATTGCTATTTTTGATTACATTTTTTTCATTGGTAGCCTTTACCGGAGGCCTTTAACGTGTGTCGTGCCTCGTGCCTTTTCTCTGTAATTCACAGAAAATGAATTACCTGCTGGCGCCAGGAATATCGTTTCGACTTGTCTAGTATGGATCACTGTTTAACCAAAATTGTAATGCTTGTATTTCCAGTCACCTATTGGAAATATTTTAATACTAGTATTTCCGGTTATCTATTGGAAATATTTTACATGCTTGATATTCTACAATCTACAATTATCAATAACAGAACAATAATTTGTTTTTTTCATAGCTCTTAATTAACTAATTTTACATTTCTGCCTGTCGAGAAGGATACCCAATGTACATACTTAGATTTACTCAGCTCAATACGAATTGGTATTTGGATTTGATAATTGATTTTTTTGAGTAAGTATAACCTATACTTTGACCGGTGTCGTACAATATTATAAATTCACCTTAGTGGGATACTGCTATTTGCACTCCTGCAAATTTAACCGGCACATGACTAACTTGCTGACCGACTCCTACTTGATTAAAATAACTAGCATTGGTCTATTTCTGTAGCCCATTATACCCAGAGTTACTTATACGGAGTGTTGAGGTTTGAGCCTTGAAGGAATCCAAGTGTGGACGATCTTCCATCTTCAGTGCACATCAGTCCAAACCATTCTAGTTTGGAGGGTCGTATTTGGTCTCACCTACAAAATTGACATTGTTGTAAATAATTGCAGTTCCTGAGCTAATATCAAACTTACCTAGATTTGTTATAAGTTAAAGTAGTCAATACTTACTTGAGTCAAGATGAAAACAATGGGAGAGATTTGCAGCACCACATAGTCGCGTCGATGGCAACTCAGGTTGAATATTCAAGTAGTTGAAAGGACTTTCTGTGTCTGGGCATCATCGCTGAAGCCTAGAAACCAAAATACATAAGGGAAATTTATTTAAATTGTCAATATTTTCATGGGTTTGTTAGCCAATTAGATTATCAAAGAAATTGGCACAACTCACCTGTCCGTATCACCTTTTTCCACTTAAAGCTGAAGGATCCAATGAACATCGAGAGACATGAACCATTTTCGAACCATCTGGAATAAATCTCTCCCCTGCGATTTTCATATTTTCAATATTTAGCCTTTGAACGAGGAACGGGAGGAATGAAAATATAGAACTTTTTACTGTCAACATTCTACGTGTATCAATTAATTTTAATTAATACATCTACCGCTTTCTAATTTTTAGTTCTTAGAACGAGAACTCTCTAATCTCATTCTATGTAGAAACTTAAATGCGATGTTTTGAATTTTAAAATTCTGATCACGAAGTTCAGACAAGAGAGGGAAAAAGCTCTCAAATCTCATCTGAAATATTATTATTTATTCTATTATCGGATAGATGCGTAGAAGATATTTAGAACATTTAAATATTTTCTTACAGTCGTCCAGAACCCGTATCACACCAACACGTTTTCAAATGATATATTTAGAACCGCGTCCCGTTGTGAATCATATGTTCAGTGGAACATATTATACCAGCACGTCACAACTACGAAACTACAAGTTAATTCTGTGAAATCTGATAACTTCGTTTACCTATGAAGCCGGAATATTGAAGATAGTTATGCGGTATATAACTTAAAGTACGTGCATGTGCTGCCTATTTCGTTCTAAATTCTAACTCGAGAAACGAGAGAGAGCAAGCTCTCTAATATCACTGTAAAACTTAAATGTGATTTTTGGAATTTTTGAAATTCGGATCATGAAGTGTAGGTATATAAGAGAGGGCCAAAGCTCTCAAATCTCATCTGAGATAAAAACTTACTATTTTATTATATTTCGCACATCGAAATCTAATATTTTATAGGCAAATGTAGATATTTTGAAATTAAAATTCCCATTGACCTAATAATATGAAATTGGTTTTCCAATTAAATATTTTAGTCAAAAAAAGTGGTTCTAATTATGCTGGTCTCCGAAAGAATTCTACATCATCAAATTCATCAAAAAGTTTTAATGAAAGCGATGAAAGCTCTTTACAGAAACTTTATTGCGATTTTTAGAATTTTGGAAATTCTGATCATGAATTTCAGACCAGAGACGGGCCAATTCTCTCAAATCTCATTTACGTTATCAAATGCTAAAGGTTGGTTGTAACTTGTAACACTCTGGTATGGAATTTTTCCTGCTCGTGACAACTATAAAACCACAAGTTAATCCCATCGGACTTAGTACGTTAATGAAAAGTTGACGACGGTACGCGTCTAATAATATTATTCTGTGAAATCGGCAAGCTTCGTTTACCTCTGATGCTGGCTCATTGAAAATAGGCTTTAATTATGAAGCCATATAATGTATAGTATTTGTTCTAAATTAAAACTCTTAAAACAAGAGAAGGCAAGTTTTCTAATTTTGTTCCAGAACCTCTAATGTGATTTTTGGAATTTTGAATATTCAGATAAATTCCAGACGAGAGAGGAGGAAAGGTCTCAAATCCCATCGGAGCTATTAACTACTTCATTTTCCTTTACATCGAAATCGAATACTTTGAAGATAAATGTAGATTATCTACATTTGGATCGTACCTATAATCACAGTTGAGCGTCAGTCTAAACTGAATTTTTTTAAAAATAGATTTTAATAATTTCAATAAAATCTTTGCAAACTTTAAACACAAGCCTTTATTTTGTAGCCGAGTTTGCAAACCGTCGATATCTCGAGTCAATAATTTAGTCAAGACGAAGCCTGAGGAAATAGTTATCAATTGAACATCGGAAAAATTCTACTAATATCCTGCCATTCTTAGATATGTATCAATATTTAATCTCAAAATGAAGAACAGTATACATGAAAATATTGAATTTTTTTTCGGTCGTGAATTATTTTAAGTTGGACCTGCCGGGTCAAGTTAATATATTTCAATGTGTTGGTCGGGTCACGCTTCTGAATGCGGGAATACCTAATTCGCTGGGAAGGGATAATGACAGCACGTGACTAATACAAAACTTCAAATGGTAACGCCATCAATCAACAACATCTTGTAATCGTTCACCTGTGATTACTTACCTATATAATTAAACTATTTACGTGTACTCAGTACCAGATGAAAAAACAAAACTAGCTTTTCGCCTCTTGTACTCTATGCAGCTTACTAAAGTGACCGGATCAGTACATATTCGTTGTAGAAAATAAAACAATGGTTGAAGAAATAATTATCCAATGAAAATTGAGAAAAATAAACGATATCGGACTACCCTGCTATTTTCATTTTTATGTCACATTCAAGTATTCGAATTAGAACATTAGAAATATATAGACTTCATTTTTGCTTACATTAGTCACTAATTATTGTAGTTTGACCTGTATTATCAAATCTTGGAAAGATGTGTATTGGTAGGGCCACGCTAATGAATTCGGAAATATCTCATCCGATGGGGCGATGGGGATTAATTATGCCAGCACTGGCTCGCTTCTGCTATGCAGTTGTTTTTACCTATGCGCACCGTTTTTTGGTATAAATTCTTTATTACGAGAGAGAGCAAACTTTAAGTATCTCACACCACGCGCTGTCCAGGAACCTTTGAACACTTTGAATACTAAATTCCTAACTTTCCAGCCTGGCTGCCTTTTTAAACGACGTTTGGTTTGATAAGTACGCTTTGGACAATCGTTTACCTGTGATTGTGATTATAAATTTTCTGAATGAACAAATGAAACTGTTGTCGCCGAAGATATGGAAATTTCGGGACGGCAATTATTTGGGAGAGCAAGTTATTTAATCTGCAGTTAGAATTGGAACACCTCGGTGTAAGTGTTGAGTTGTCTAATATCGGGACTATTGATTGAACAGATTCTAAAAGGAAAACACTTAGCTAGTTCGTCACTCATAACTTGTTTGACCTTCGACTAATTATACCCATAGTCAATTATTGTTATTACTAATAATATCATGATGTAAAAGAGAGGAAACTGCATTCGACGGTAAGGAGTATAAATCTTTTGCTCGGGGAGTTTCGAATTCGTGGCAATAATGTCACGATTTATACAGAATTATACTAAATCAACACTAAATACTAATTAAGTAAAAAATGCAGGAGTTTCTTAAATAATAGAGTATTTCAAAGAAACTCATGCGTACGAAGAAACACACACAGACAGGACAGAATGTGTATTACGTACATTCTACTAAGTATTAAGTATTGGAACCTTTTTTTACTCTTAAATATTTATTTTGTCGTGCTAGGGCTAAATAAATCAGTTTTACTGCTCCAGAACGAAAGATGTGAACAATTGGACTGGGGAAATTCATTTTTATTACTTCATTTAATAATTAAACACACATGCCTTGGAATTTTGATTGTATTCACCAATGCAAATATTTTGCGAAGCTAAGGAGAATGTAATTCACTTAAAACATTTGCAGTTGAAGCCGTTGAGACCGCAATATACAGTGAAACACTACTATTTTACCTGTACAGAGGCACGTTTCGTATAGAATCTAGATTTTTACCAAATCGGGCTTTCTATTCGTAGGCAATTTGTTCCGAATAATGAACACAAAAAAGTACACGGGCTTATTACCATATATGTTTTTTGTTATATTTAATTGAAGTTTGTCTGGTTTCGTGGGTTTCTACAATGTGTAGGAAAGACGACTGGAGCTAAACTTGTGTATTGTGCCGTACTTTCTCTCTGTAATTCACAGAAAATGAATTACCTACTGGCGCCAGGAACATTGTTTCGGCTTGTCTAGAATTGAATACAATTTTAGCCAATGTTGTAATACTTGTATTTCCGATTACCTATTGGAAATATTTTACATTTGGCACGAGTCGAACTATAATATAATGTAATATGTGATAGCTTTCTTTACCTATTCAGCACAATTTTGTTTAAGCGAGATTAAGATTAGAGTTTTAACTAATTTACTACCCAAGCCGCTTATTTTGTTCTCAATCTCAATTCAAGCGCATAAAACGAGAGAGAGCATAAGCTCATTCCAGAAACTTTAATGTGATTTGATGACGAATTCCAGACAAGAGAGGGCCAACCAAAGCTCTCAAATCTCATCAAAAATTATTAGTAGCTTTACGGTGCGAACTGGCAATTTTTTCGATTAGCCTACGACTTCGTTTAGCTTATATCTCCGTGGCGTCCGAATTGATTGTTTGGATTAACACACTTTGAATGGCTGATTACATATGATTACAGAATTACTGATGTAGTGGATAATTATGTGCACAAATGAACATATTTTTCGTTGCTGGAATCCATTTTATAAAACTTTGTTATTCCTGGATAGTAGAAGTGTTAATATAAAGTTGTGGTTTTTTACAGTCGTCCAGATTTAGGCTAGTCACCGACATTGTGTTTGGAAACGAATCAATTTAAAACCGCACGAGCCTAACATTATTGTAATGTGACATCTTATAGCTTCGTTTACCTATGAAGCACAATTTTATATAAGTGAGGTTAAGATTAAGATTCTATATAATACAATTTATGATCTACGTAAGCCACGTATTTCGTTTTAACTCTCTAATCTCTTTATAGAAACTTTGTTGTGATTTTTGAAAGGATATTCTGATCATGAATTTCAGACAAGAGAGGGCCAATGCTCTCAAATCTCATCTGAGATATTATTATTTAAATTCTAATTTCCATTATCGGTTGGATTCGTAGAATTAGAGCATTTCAATATTTTCTTAGAGAAGTCCAGATTTTAAAAAAGTGCAACCCGTATCACAATAACGTTGTCACAACATGTTTCTAGAATCGCGTCCCGTTGTGAATCATATGTTTAGAGGAACATACAGATTAAACCAGCACGTCACAACTACGAAACTACAAGTTAATTCTGTGATATCTGATAACTTCGTTTACCTATGAATATTGAAGCTAGGTTTTGATTATGATTAATAAAAGTTAAAGTATTTTCTGCCTATTTTGTTCTAAATTCTAAATCGTAAAACGAGAGAGAGCAAGCTTTCTAATCTTTTTACAGAAACTTTAATGTGCTTTTTGGAATTTTGGAAATTCTGATCATGAATTTCAGACAAGAGAGGGCCAATGCTCTCAAATCTCATCTGAGATATTTTTGTTATTATTCCACTTTTCATTACAGGATAGGTGCGTAGAAGATATTTAGAGTATTTTAATATTTTCTTACACTCGTCAAGATTTACAGTGTAACTCAAGTACGTGATTTAATAACGTTGTGAAATGCTATAGGTTGGTAGAATCGCCCTATATCAGTGAATACCTACGTCAACATATCGTCCTACCGGATTATTCCAGCTCGTGACACCTACAAAACTACAAGTTAATCCCATAGGACTTGTACGTTAATGAAAAATTGACGACGGTACGCGTCTAATAATATTATTCTGTGATGTCTGCAGGCTTCGTTTACCTCTGATGCCGGCTCATTGAAAATAGGCTTTGATTATGAAGCCATATAATGTATAGTATTTGTTCTAAATTAAAACTCTTAAAGGGGTGAATACATAGGGTGATAGAATCGCGCCCCGTTGTGAATATTTGGTTCCGTGGAAAAAATGTATACCAGCACGTGACGCACGTCTAAAGAAGACCAAGGTACGCCTCTAATAATATTATTCTGTGATATCTGATAACTTCGTTTACCTGTGAAGCCGGAGGATTTATTGAAGCTAGGTTTTGATTATGATGAATATAAGTGTTTGCTGCCTAAATTCTAACTCGTCAAACGAGAGAGAGCTATTTCTCTAATCTTATTCTTTGAATTTAAATGTGATTTTTGGAATTTTTGAAATTCGGATCATGAAGTATTCATTTTGCACATCGAAATATAATATTTTAATGGCAAACGTAGATGTCAACAAATTGTTAGAATGGAGAACAGTAGAGATGAAGACATTGAGTTTTGTTGTCAGTCGTCATGATTTTAAGTTTTGCTTGAGTAAATTCAATAAATTTTTTAAACAATGTGTTGGTAGAATCACGCTTCTGAATGCGGGAATACCTAAT
Source organism: Ceratophysella sigillata (assembly GCA_034693865.1). NCBI lineage: Eukaryota > Metazoa > Arthropoda > Collembola > Poduromorpha > Hypogastruridae > Ceratophysella > Ceratophysella sigillata. The sequence continues at coordinate 49,410 of JAQFXY010000016.1, forward strand.
TCGCTGGGATGGGATAATTCCAGCACGGGACTAATACGAAACTACAAATGGCAAAGCCATCAATCAACAATATCTTGTAATCGTTCACCTATGATTCCCTATAATTAAACTATTTACGTGTATATATATCGGTACCGTATGCACCAAATTCGATTTTCAGGAAACAGGCTTTTTGCTTCTAAAGAGTCTGCTTACCTACTAAAGAGTCTGAGATTTTCATAATTGTGTCAATATTTATTATTCAAATTAGAACAAAAAAAGGTGACATGTTTTGACTTATTGAGTTTTTTTTACATTTGTCAAGAATTGTAGTTATAGCCGACGCCTGTAATGTGTGGCGAGTAGAGGAAAGGACGCATTTCGAATGACCATGAAGCCAGTCAGAAAATCATGGATGCAGGAATGATACGCTTAGTTTAAAATCGTGTATAGCCTTTTATCCGATCTCGTCGTAGGTACGAATTCAATTCAGATTTTTCTAAAGAATTAAAAACCTAATAGTGATCGCAGAATCATATTTTAAATTTTAATGTATTTGTATCAATATATAATGATGCACAACTAATCCTTCACTTACGGTTATGATTATAACGTTCAGTAATTACGTCTTTTGCATCAAGTATTAGGTAAAATACCAAAGGCACAAACTAAAGCGAGTGTCCCGAAGTGAGTTGACTAATCTCTGAAAACCCTTGATATCATAGGCTTGTATTTAAGTTGTGCGTGCACCGTGTAGTTTTCCAATAAGCTGATTATTTGTGATACGTGAATGCGCAATTGTAAAGTCAATGGCTGGTTATGCCTAACTCCCTGTGAATAACTTTGTATGTGTAATTCCAAATAGAGATAAATACTGTGTACAAGAATTACAATTTCTAAAAAAAATAGTTCATTTTCATGTTATGTGGTAAATAATAGATCTAAAATGCAGAACCTAATGCTATATGGTACAAAGATTCTGCCACAACAATTTGTGTATAAATGTTTTTCACAACCTTGCATCAGATCAATAAATCAAATAAACAAAACAATTCTTTTTTTCAATATTTATAAGCAAAGTGTAGTAGATGCTACTACATTACTGAAGGCATCGTTTGCCAAATCTAGGAAACTAACACTAAATAAGCTTAACAAATGAAAACTAAACTCAAATGTTCTTTCAATGCTAATAAATATCTGCATTAATGATGAATGTGTATGCCACTATGAACAATGAACATGCATTTATTCTAAAAGCTTAAATTAATAAAATGATATTACGTCGTGCTGAGTTGGCACAGGAGTAGTGGGTTGATGTGAAGCCGCGTCACACCACACAAGGCAAGTAATGGCTGAACATGAGGCGTGGCACAAGGCATGGCATGAGGCAGCCATGCCATGCATGCATTGTTTTGTCAATTCACCCACCAGATGGCAGTGTTCGTCTTCAGCCGGACTGACTGCTGCCAATAGGACGAACCTGTGGGGCGTGGAAGCAGAAACTAGAGTTGAAAAAATAGAATGTTTGTTATTCAAATCGATTTTTTTGATTTTTTTGATTTTTTTGAATTTCACAAAAAAAAATCCGATTTTTTGGGCATGATTTTTTTGAGTTTTTTGATTTTTTAAAAAAATCACAATTTTTTTGGCAAGATTTTTTTGGTTTTGTTGATTTTTTTTTATTTAAAGAAAAAAAATTATGATTTTTTTTGGCGTGCTTTTTTTGATTTTTTTGATTTTTTTTCTAGAAATAATTTTTAGACTGTATAGTGTCCATTACAAGTGAAAACCACAAAAAAAACAAAAAAATCGGATTTTTTAAAAAAATCAACGATTTTTCTGTGCCAACCCTGGCAGAAACACAGCCCACATTAGATATAATGCAACTGTGTGGCATTTGACATAATGTCAATACCATAATGCTATATGGCACATGGTATATCTTATATGGCAAATTACCGATAAATAATAATATAAATAAATATAATAAATGTATATGCTATATGTATATATTAATATAAAATAATAAATATACCATATGCGTCGACCATGCATCCGCTTTGCGCGTATTGAATATTGAACTAATTTTTAAAAAAAATTACCATATTCCCCCAAGAATGAAGTGTTCTGGTAGATCTTAAGAAGACTTTCTCGCTGTCGAACACGGAAAGTTTTGCAACTCCATGACCGTACATCTTGTTTATAGGTACTTATTAGTTGGGCTGACAAAATATTTAAAACAACGAAGTATTTAGAATTATAGGCTCAATAATCTAGCATAGATATAAAACTTGAATCTAAACTATTTTTTAATTCAGTAGTTGGCAAGAAGGAAGAAGGGAAGTCGTTCTCGCTCAACAGCCGAGGGTGAAGTGGGAGTTTTGGGCGACGGAGCCGGGAATTATACTCTTCTATTACGCTTGGTAAAAAGTAAACGGGCGTCACCTCAGGTAAATAGGCGTAGACGGATTGTGGTCTGACTGTTCTTGTCCCATCTGATGTCCGATATTGATAGTTGGATATTAAGCCCGATAGTGCTCAGTACGGATCTAAAATTCGGCTCCGGATCACGGGTCCGCGCTTTCAAAAACCAAGGAATGCTTGCTCATGCTTCTTTTTCCGGAATCATGATTATGATTCCTAGTCAGTGTGAAAATCATATTTTACCGTATTATTGTATTTGAAGGTTATGTTCCCAACCAATAATGATATTCTTGGATTTGACTTTTACTGAACTAACGATCAACTTATTGTCATTTTCTTTACAAATCAAAATAATACAATTTATAAGAAAAATGTTTCAATTTGAAAAACGTTTCGTTCGGGTTAAATAAATAATAATAAAGCGTTAAAAAATGACATAATCGGTGAAGAGCGTGTGCCTGATTTACATGGTCTACAAATGAAAAATATCCAATATTGCAAGTGTAATCCATAAATTATATCTAATGTTGATGCATTTTCTTTCCCGGATTTCTGGTGATCAACTTTATGTATTTGTGATTCGATTTCGATAGATTACAATTCATGATTATAAAATCTTTAGTCGTAATGTAATTGATTACCGAAAAGTATCACGTTAAAGCTACCATGGTACAAAACGATTGTAAAATATGTAATTTATTGAGCAGCTGATGATGTATGAAATGTGAAGTCAGGAATAATTATATTTCGTGCTAGATTGCTTACGGGAAAATATGTTAATTTCAACCTTTTTGGTGCCTCTACTGGCGGCGCCGTCAGTATCCGATTATTGCAATCAGATTACTAAGTACGAGAACGTAATCTGTTTTCGATTCACAAACAAAAACGCAGGTGTACTTCATATTAAATCGGACACATATCAGCAATTACTGCAATCACAATTTTCAGATCCAAATAAAGTTTCCAGCTGCCAGCTTCCGTAAAATCGGCATACAAGGCTGTCGGAACTGGAACCGGATCCAGGTTTTTTTTTATCAGATTCTGGTTCCACCGAAAACTGGATCCGCGGATCTATGATCCGACTCGGAAAATCGGATTCGTGCGGCGTACTATAGCACGGGATTCTTTGCAAAACTTCCTCCTTTCTTCGAAAAATATATTGGCGTATCCCAGGTTTGATTTCAGCTAGGTATATGACGCTAGATCTGAATTGAAGTGAAACTAATTTGCACCTTTATTAAAATCGTTCGAATTTGAAACGAATTCAGGTTATACTCAGTTAATTAAAATGCGAATGTAGCATTAGCATGTAATGCCTATTTTCATGAACTCCACTATCACCCGTAAGAAGCACTTTAATACCAGTTTGATTTAGAATTCTGAATATTTGTAAAATAAAGTTTCCCTAAATCCAGCCTTAAATACCAAACTAAATGTTAAAAGTTTGACCATCAAAATATTCATATTTGCCATGATCTGATCCGTTGACTAGTTTTTAGAATTTTGAAGCTGAAATTCCATTAAATCACGGGGGGTATATCAAGGGAATATCTGAGCTTGAACACAGTTTAAATATATACAGAGTGTCCAACCCATTCACGAACAGATTAAACTTTAATAGAAATAAGGTACATACTGTACACTACTTTAGACTTACTCTTAGCTAAACTCACAGTCGAGTGTAAGCCTTATGAAAAAAGCTTGTAAACTTCCAGTAATGGAAGCTCCATGTAATACTTTAGGTGGTATTTACTAATTCTTACATATTTCGGAAGTAAATAACCTAATTTTAATCCAGTTGAGGGTTGGGGGATACGAGTTGTTAGACAAGGCAGACTCCGCAAACCTTCAGACCCTACAAAAAACCCGAATTGCAAACTCCCACGTATCGGAGTGTATTTATGAAATCTAACCTAACTACTTATAATTAAAGATATTCATTTTCCAGAGGTTAGATTTCCGAAATATAAGAATTGGCGAATTCGTGCTAAATAAATCGTAAATTGGAGATTTCCGAACTTTCTCCTTATGGGCTTACAACCCGAGGGTTACACTTTCCAGTGAACAGTGAAAACCTGATTTACAAGTGAATTTGGGAAGAAAATTGTATTGTAAAAGTAAAAAATTGCAGGCTTAAACTACCACCTTTTGATTAAATGAATTATATATTCAACGCATTTTTCATATTTGGACTAAATTACGTTTCAGCGTCGTTTCGTTGATTTTTGAAGGCGAAAGAAATGCCTCATTTGTGCAATTTATTCGAATTTACGAGTATTATCGAAATAAGACAAATCGGGAGGGATTCAACATGCACGTAAGTCCGCTTGCCGTCATAATCCTGGTCGGACCGTGCACGGTTATGTTAGGACGTATTCGTGGGACGCCCGGTATGGGCTATGAGCATTACCGAGATATGAGGACTTCGTTGTTCTAGGCTGTATTGTTTCAAAGCCTGTACTCGTGCATAAGCATTTGTATTAGAACATCTAATGTTTTTTTCTTGGTACTGTTGACTGTGCAGTTTAGGTACATTTCTATTCTACAGAATAGCCATTAAAACATTTTTTTCGTGGAATGATGTGTCAGCATTTCTGATGTAGGCATTGTTTACAATGCACTGGAAAAGCTTCTGACCTAATAAAATAGGAAGGTAAGGCCTTTTTCCTGCCCGAGTTAGAAAGAGAAAAAGGTAAGGCGTTTTTCTTGACCGAATGAGAATGGCAAGCGTCAAAGGATCAGAAATCAGAATGTAAATGGACCAGAGGCTGGATTTCACTGATCCTTTAGATTAAATTAGGTTATTCTATGTATGTTCTGGTGTAGTTTAGTTCAGGTTAGGTTCGTTTCTGCATAGGGTCCTTTGGGTACGACAGAAAGGAGTAAGACAGATAGGTAAGGCAGATTGAGTGACTGAGTGAGAAAGAGCGGGAATAAGGCAGATCTGGTGCCCGTGCCTGAGTAAGATAGGAACGCGCCTAAAAGGATCAGAATGAAAAATGATCCAACGCTTCATTTTATGATGCATTAGGTTTAACTAGGTTAAATTAGTTTTATTTATTTAATCAATTACGCTAGTTTAGTTCTAGAAAGGCTATGTTCTACAGAAACAGCTTGGATCCTTTGCCTTGGGACCTAGTAAAATAGGATGTAAGGCAGATTTAGTGACCGAATGAGATAGATGCACCATATGGCAACATTTTAAACGATAAGACGATCGAAATTGCATTATGGTGAATCATGATTTTGGAAAGGCATCGTATTGCAAAAGTTACTCACACAGCGGAGTGTCCTTATGACAACTTTCTATGAACTATCTATGAAGATCCGATGACACGAGTCTATCAGTATGTGGCAGGTAAGCCACATACTTTTACCATGTAGAAATGCGGCGTTTTGGGTCGGCGGAACAGACATTCTAATCCTAATACATTTTATTTTCCATTTTTAAAATACTAGTTTGCGTTTCTTTCTTGTTTCCACTGCGAAACGAAACGAAACCGGTTCAAAAGCTTATCAAAACACAAACGGCATAGGGTTTTCAAAGCATAATGTAAATAATAATTCGGAGTCTCATTTTTGTTGTTTTTGGTATATCCATTGGCTCAACTAGGTGCAGCAAAATGACCGTATTGACCTGCACAATTCGTTGATCTTTGAATTATGCAGTGCATGACAAAGCTCAGCTCTTAATTAATACCTAAAGTATTGCACCCTATCAAATCCTGATTAATTGATAACTATCAATTTTTTCATAGCGTTTAGTAAGCGAAAGATGAATAAGCAAATGGATTTAATCTATTATTCACAATATAAACGGGTCCATGTCATAACCGCGCGGGCAATAACAGCGCGGTGATAACAGCGCGGGCAATAACAGCGCGGGTACAATAACAGCGCGGGTATAATAACAGCGCGGTCAATAACTGCGAAAATCAAATAATTTGGTTAAGACTATATTCATATTCAATCCATAACCATATTGGTCAACTACGTAAAGCATAATACATATCAGTTTTTGTTTTTGTAGTAAAAATCCCTCTGCTCCTGACTCCTGAGCTTAAGTGTGAGCTGCATGGTAGAATTAAATACTTTTGCAGCTATTGGCATACCTGGCATTTTCTGCTTTCTGCAAGCGTAGCACTTAGATTTGTATATTATTATTAGCACAATAGGTTAGTAAGCTTTGTTTGAATATTTTTATTATGCTAGTGTGCAAGCCTGTTTGAATATTTGAATGTTAGTTTAATTGAAGCCTAATCTAAACCGAGTTGAGGTAATATTACCTAATCTAAACACATCCTCAATCCTCATCATCCCTGGGGCGGAAAAAACACAAATCTATAATTTTGTGTGTTTTCACTGTTAAGAGCCTGCCCGCTGGACGCCCTGCACATCAAATTTGGTGACCAGTACATGGATTCCGAATTTGGTGCCCAAGTCTTAACCAAATTATTTGATTTTCGCTGATATAGACAGCGCTGTTATTGTACCCGCGCTGTTATTGCCCGCGCTGTTATAGACCGCGCTGTTATTGTATCCGCGCTGTTATTGTACGCGCTGTTATGACCGCTCTGTTATTGCCCGCGCTGTTATTGCCCGCGCTGTTATTGCCCGCGCTGTCATGACGTGCTTCCATATAATTGTAAACATATGTACTCGTACTAGGTATCAAGCAAAGTGTTTCATCCGTGAAAATGATATTTAAATAATAGTACTGTGGAGTCACAGAAATTCCCATCTTCGCTTTCATAAGATCTCCAAAAAGGCTTCCTTTTCATTTTCCCACTGTTCCTTAGCGTTGCATTTATGTTTCTGCTAACTACTTTCTGAAAACTTCCTGAAAACGAAAGCAAGCGAAATGGCGAAAGCCTGAAATTTCAGTAATTTTCCTACAGGGAACATCAATTAAATTGAAATGCTTTTGCTTTTATACATTATGCATACGTAAAAAGGCATTATTGATGATAATGACGGCGGGAGCCACTACTAACGTTTAGCCATGATTAACTCCCGCCGGAAAGGCAGCATTTCCCATACTTGCGTTCGGCGGCCGCCGGCATGGCGTACTTAACCATTTTGTAGCCTTCAGTAATGTACCCTATTTCTGGTCCACCCTGAATATCACATTCTGATAAAATGCAGACGGTGACTAATAGCAAAATCGGAAAGGAATGTGTGGTGTGATGCATAGACGGACCTTGAGAGTTTGAAACATCATTACGTGCAGAAATAAATTAGTACATGACTATTGCATTCCATTTAGACTAGAACACTATATATTTTGCCATGCTGCTCGGCTGTAATTTGTAAATCAAAAGCCTTACAAAATAAAAACGACTAATATGCCACAAAGAAATACAGAGATGCTTACAGCGAACTAACCCATTATCCTAGAATATAACAATCTTAATGATTCTGGAGTGTGTATGCGTATATTGTATAAGTGTCTCTGTCTCTCCTTTCGTCTGTCTGATGATTTTTCTTCGACCTCTAATTGGTTAATCTGACGTCTTTCATTAAAAAAATTGTCAATTTGACAGGGATCTTTCTTAAAAGCGAGAGCGGGTTGATCGAGAGTCGCCTAACGCTCTATAAACAGAATCCACAACTCACTATCTCCACCTACACAACTAACTTATGTATTTTGCCGTGTATGTAAGTGTGCCTATGTGAGCACGTTTCAGAAGTTTTGATTTTGCTGGTTTATTCTAAAAGTATTTCGGCTCAAAACACAACTTTTTACAAATTTACATACTTTCCATACAAGGTGTTACCAGTTCAGTTACACAAATTAGTGTTTGGCACTGATTCATGGGCCAGCTAGTTTTAATTGTGGGCGCTTAACATGCGAACCGCGCCTATCTCAATCTTACTTATTTACTGCCTTATAGGATAGGTCAAAGGTGACTGTAAATGTGGTAGATAGTGTAATTCTAGTGTTTCTAATGGTCTACTTTGCCGTAAGCAGCTATACACGAGCACATACATACATACCTATAAAACTGGATAGAAGGCTATGTTTAAATAAATCTTGGAATTCCGTTTTCACGATACCGCGAATCATCATGTACTATTCAAAATTACCGTAGCTGGCCAATTGATAAAGACGGAATATTGTGACTTGGATTGCATAATGAATGGTAAATGAGGACGGTGCATGAATATTAAAATATAATTTTATTCACAAACAAATCAACAAAATACCAGCATACAAATTCAACAAGTCAACAACTATTTATTTAATACGTTCATACACATAACGGGGCATAGCATCGTGCACAGCACACATAGCTTTATAAAAATCAGGCAATTTAAACAAATATATAACAACAGCCAGAGAAATGACAGTAACAGCTACCAATCTAACACATCTTCCCTTCGCTTTAATTTCCAATATCATTCTAAATATCATGTTAATTTCTACACTTTTCTTCATCCGTACTTACTGAATTGATGACTAAATACGTGCACCACTATATAATCCACTTGGCCTTTTAATAACACGCTACAAACTAAATAAAATTAAATAGAATTGATTCATTCTCATTCGTATTTTCAGTATTCTTGCTATTGGTATTTGGTAAAAGTTGATTCTGATTATAGGCCGAGCTCGGGCTTGTGCCGAGTTGTTGATTGTTCTTCACTTCATAGAGATGGGAGTCCATGAATTTCTGTTCATCCTTTTCCTTTTGCCGTGAATTCTTATTACTATTGGGCATGAGGTGGAAGGCAATTGGCTGACGTTGATTGGAGATATCGCTAGCTGAGCTGTAGCTCATCTGCTTGCTCGCCTTCGGACTAATAAGTGGCGTCCAGGGAATGTTCTCAGCCGATTTACTACTCGAAGGCATGGATTCATCGGATCCTCTAGTTCCAGTGGCCTTGGCCGTCGTGTCAGCCGCTTTGAAAAGTAGCCTCAGCATCCGCTCAACGCCTTTTCGCTCAACCATCTCCGTATCTTCAGCAGCCGAACTCTCTTCGGCCTCATTCTCTGCTGGAGCAGGTCCTCGTCTATTAAAAAATCCGTTTTGACCATCCTTTGGCCCGAACCCATCAATTCGACCGAATCCGTTAAGAACGTCAACTGGCCTACTAAAAACGCTCTTAGCTTCGCTGGGTCGACCGAATGCATCCCTTTCACTTGGTCGACTAAATCCGTTTTGAGCTTCACTCGGTCCGTAGCCTTCAATCCGACCGTCCGTATTCCGAGTAAGATTGAAGAGCGGATGTTGGGTGTAGTGGTAAGGCTTTACCTGTTGTTCCTTTTTGACGGGTTCTGGTTGGCGGCTAAAGGAGAAGAAGCGTTTGAGGGTCTGGAGAAATCCGGTTTCGGAAGCAGGTGGCGGAGTAGGCGGTGGTGATTGGCGGTGACGTGGTGGAGCAATGATAGTAGTTGAGATAATGGAAGGTTGGGCCATGGACATGGTAGGAAAAGACGGCTTCCGGTTTCCGCCCTTTGTCCGTCCTGGCTTAGATGACCCAGGTTCCTGCGCCTTCGGCGGTCTACCTTGCGATGACATTATTGGAGAATTCCGAACTTCCTTCGTTTCTCCTTCTTCTGCTTCTGCCAGCATTTCGTAAAGTCTTTCTTTGAGCAGGTCTTTGAGAGCGCTTTTGAGCTCAGGATTCGGAGATTGTGGATTCGGGGATTGTGGATTCGATTTGGATGGTTTGGATTTTGTTTTTCTGGATTTCCCTCCTTTACTTTTCTTCATGCTAATGGGACTATGTTCCGAATAGCTGCCCTCATTGTTATTTGCCATTTGCATGGTTCCGTCCGAATTTTGGTAAAAATGATTTGGTGGATAGTTGACGACGTTGTAGTCCGAGTATTCGGACTCACGACCCAATTTGTAGGCGAGTTTTTCGGCGAGGAGTTCCAGAGCTGGTTCCACGTCGCCTGAAGCAGAGGCTTTGATCCCGCCGCTCGCCGTGATTCGGCCACCCTTGTAGGCCACGTTCTTGTGGGATTTGAGGTTTCCGAACGGAGTGTTCTTGGTCACTCCAACCTGGACCAGATGTCCGTTTTGATGAAGACCTTGGATAAGCCCTTTCAAGTGCCCTTGATGCCCGTGTCCATGAGTTTCCTCTTCGTTTCCAGAACCTCCCGTGCCCATCGGAATTAGGAGTCCGTACGGCGTGTGAATGGGAAGCGGAGGTCGGCGTTTCATTTCCATGTATTTCTCCATTTCCATATTGTAATGATTCGAGGCCAGCACCTGGAGCTGTGGTGAGCAAAATATAAAAATGTAAGATTAGTCTGATTCTGGAGTAAAGCAAAATGCCATTTCTGAACGAATTTTCATCAAAACGTCGTGTACTTCGAAGGGAAAAATTATGTTGATGTAAAACTATTGAACCACCCATCTGTACTATATATTTATGTAACACGGGTTTGAATGGCGAAATAAGTTACTAGCAAACACAATAAATCTGCGTAGTTAATTTTTCAAGACTCATCTTAAAATTATCAATATTCTAATTGTACATCCTGTCGCCACGGTACCAATCAGGAAGTCCATATTCCAGATATTTTGAACAGGCTGCGAAAAGACAAGACAGACAGTAATGATAGTTGAAAAGTACTCTGGGGATTGATACACTTTATTTGTACTTTGTAACTTGCTTATCTGGAGATATGTACTTATTAATTATTAGCTATTTTCCCTCTAAACTTTTTTGACTAAAACTTACCATTTGTTCCCTCGGATGAACTTTGGCAGCGTGAAATCCCGGAGACATTATTCCGCCCCTCGTCTGTTCCCCCAAATCCGAATTAGCACTAATGACGGGGATCTGCTTCCCATTGATGAATGGTTTGGGTGGGAGCATGGCGTCTTCAGGAACCATGTTGGGAAACATAAGGACATAAGCATTGTCGCTGTAGAGATGTGGGGCAGGAGTAGGTTTTCCTGGGCCTGAATTACGTTGAGCTAGCGGCCTGTAACCTTTCTCCCTGCTTTCTCCTTCGTAATTCAAGTGACTGGATGGACTTGGGCCTCGTAGCTTGTAATTCTGTGATCCACCTGAGTATAAACAAATGTAATTTTTTATCAGGTAATCTTAAGTTATGCTAAGTAATTTCTCTAACATTATGTAAATTAATATTGCACGACGAAAATTTGATGGCGGAAAGGTTCTATGATAAATTTGCCCTCGAAATTGTTCCCCCGAAAACTTCCATTTCTACCCTTTGACCTCAAAATATAAAAGCTGCTCAGGTTATGTTTAATTAAATTAGGATACCAAAGTATTCTAATCGGAAAAACTTATTTGAACAAACTTTTCCGAATGGAGCATTTTTGCCGTGTGCTTTATCCAATGGCGCATCTTTTGTAGGGAGTTTTTTCAAAGCTCAAATATTTGCAGATAGGTTTTTCAAAGACTACATGCAGTATTTGCAGGGAACCATTGCGTAGAACCATAAATTACCTTGATTGGGAGGTAGATTGAAATCGACGTGACTGCCTCCTTCGTTATCCGAGTCGTAGGTTTGGTCAGAGTTGTAGTGTTGGGGTAGGGATGTAGGATCATACTCGTGCTCATCCGAACTGACGTGATTGTCATTGGCGTCATAGTGATGGTTGAGGACTCTGGTCTTGAGCTTCTTCTTCCGTTTCTTCCGTGGCCGGTCTTCGTCTAGTTCCAAATCTTCGTCGTATGTGATTGGATAGGGCTGGGCATCGTTGGAAGTGTAGGGATTGTATGGAGAGGCTTGGTTATGTTGGCGCGTATAGGCCCCGTCAGCGGCTCCATTGAAATTATTGAATTCATTCAAGTGTTGGCCCTGTCCGGATCCGGGCTTCTCTCCGTTGAACTGGCCGGCGTTCTGGATGAAAGGGTCAAAATGGTACTGAAGCGGATGTCCATTGAGAAGAGGTGGATTGGCTGGTTCGTAGTCAGGCTTCGTCGCAATGGAATGGGTATGCGGCGGATAGTGACGATTTGCGCTGTAATAAAATAATAAACGTGTTATTCATATCAATTTAAGCAGGCATTGTATTTTTTTAATGAAACAGTTTTCTGCTAAGCCCGGTTTGTGAGCAAATGCGTACTGATATTTAGTTACTTTGCATTTTCTAATATCCAATTAGGGAAAACATGTGAAACACCCATGGAGAAAGTTGGTAAACACCCATGGAAAAGCAAGTTTCACGGATTTCAGAAAGGCTAGGTTATCTTTCCTGAAAAGTTTATTGTGAAAATTACGCTTATTGCCTGAGTGGGTTACACGTACTACGTGGTAACCAGGTGACCTTTGTTTACAAAAGGAAAGCTTCCTAACGAAGGTTATGCAAAATTGACCTCTACGCCTTAACGGTAATCAAATTTGGTATTTTCCCCAATTTTCTTGTCAATGTTTGGTTCATAAGAAATGTCATGATAAGATTTTGTGGAAATGTCCAGGCTCAGGAAAAGAATCACGATCAACCTTACAATCAACCTGGACCTTAGGAATAATAACAAGTTAGAAACTTCCGGAAAGCCCAACAGTGAGCTTTACATGGGTGTTTACCATGTTTCTGTTCCATATTTCCAATTCAACTGTAAATTACAAAAAAAACACGATGTACTTACTAGATTTCGTTGAGAGCGTATGATTCTGGAGGCGGTGTTGGAATGCTTACAAGCCCTGGCATTGGCAGCGTAATGCTGTTAGTCGGCAAGTCCCCGTTTCCATTTCCTCCCAACTTCATGCTGCCATGTGCTTTGGAGAAATCACCGGCTTTCACTGGATCCTGTGCTGACCTATTATCCTGCTGAGGAGCTGGGGCTGACGGAAACTGCGAGCTTCCAAGCAGTGGACCACGATGAATCTGCTGCTGATAGTTGGACGGGGTCATCTGGTTGTTGCCCATTCCACTTGGGCCAGACTCTCCACGATTTGGATACGGATTCAGATTAGGTGACTTTCCTTCATAAGGAAGAATTCCACGTTGACCCGGACCCAATATTTGGCCTCTGGAACCCAAATCCTGAAGCTGTTTTGGTAACGGCACAAACGGAGCCTTTTGGGGATTCTGATTTTGGTGTGGACCCTGTGGACCCTGTGGACCCTGAGAATATCGTGGGTCGTTGCGCCGTGGATTATTTGACTCTCTGTTGGGATCGAACCGCTGGGATTCATCCTGAGCTGGAGGAAATGGCGGAGAGCGAAATTTGTCCATATTGACATTTCCAGCTGCGAAGCCATAGTTTTGGGGAGATGGAAGGAGCTCCGTATTACTTTGGGGATTGAAGGGATTCACTTGGTTTGTACTAAGAAACTGATTGCTGGCCTGATCTTCCTGCTTCTTTCGTCCACGACCCGAAGTCAGAGATTTCCTGAAATTACTCTCATTCTCGGGAATCAGCTTGTTGTGAATCTTCTCAGGATCAAAATGCTGGTCTGAGCCGAAACCCATGAACTCGTGGGAATGGAAGGGATTGAACTGAAGGTCAGGCCGAGGCCCTTGCGGGGGTTTGGGATTTGGAATTTCTTGATTTTGTGGATTCCGTTGTCGCTTCATGTTGATTCCGACCTCGGCACGGTGTCTTATTCTTGGTTCATCCCGTCGAGGAGGGTTGGGCGGCCTTTCTTCGTTAAACACGAGTTCACCGGCCTGTTGGGCTTCCATCTGCTTGTTACGGTCGTAGTGAGAGCGTATAGGAACTTCCTTGTAGATTTGATGATCCGGCTGAGCCTCAGGACCTGTTGGCTGAATCGCGTAGTACTCCTGACCTTGCTCTTCATGCACTGTCACTGGAATAATCTCTATTTCTGGCTCTACCTGGGATTCATGAAAGTGATTCGGCTCGGGCTCCAAGGCTGTGTCATGATGAAAGGGTGGACTCTCGGCTCGGTTTGGATTGAATTCTCTCATTGGCTCCGGCTCGGAAGTGGTAATGTCAATGAGGTCATTTCTCGTGTTTTCCTCGCGGAGGCCAAAGCTGGGATGATGGTGGCCTTCATGGGAGTCTTCGTGAGCCAAAAGCACAATAGGAGGTCCTGAAGGGCTTCCGTTCATTGGGACAGACGGCCGCTGCTCCGCCTCCCGCTCCTCTTCATGCCGACCACGCTTGTCCGGACGTGGTTTTCGATTGAGGCTCACTAGCGTCTGTCCCTGGTCCCTCCCCAAGTCCTCGGGTGAGGCTCCGTAGAAGGAATTTTGCTGCAAGTTCATATAGTTCTTCTCCCAATTGTCCCGATCCTCTCCGAACAGCTCCTCCTCGTGCTGGATGTCATGCCGTTTGGAATTTGAAGACTGAAGCCATTCCTTGGACGTCTCATTACTAATTGGACCGGAAGGTCCAGGATTTACTTTGGGTTTCGGATAGACTGGAGACGGGAAGTATGTATTGATTTGCTCCACGTTTGCATTACTCGGCCGCTCGATCTGTGGTTGTGGCGTCACAGTTTCGAATCTTAGCTTCGTCTCTTCCGATTTGAGAATGAGCGGCATCATGCCCTGCTTCACAACAATCGTCATCTTCGGTTCGTGCTCCGTCATTTGAGCGGGATGAATTGTGGGTGGGCTTGGGTCGGGAACTGGCGTTGTGGAGCTTCGATATCTTTTGGGCCCGCGCGGCGTCGTCAAGTCCTCTCCAGTGTTCCCTTCTTGTGGAGCCTCGTTCTCTCCGTTGAAGGAATTCGAATTACTCAGTTTCCGAACACGCATTCGAACTTTTCGTTTTGTTCCAGGTCCAGGCCGGAGTCGACGTTTCTTATTACTTGGATTGGGCCTGGCAAAAGCTTCGGCGAATTCGTCTTCGAGTCTGGGAGGTTCCCTGATTTCATTTGTTTCGCTTACGAGAGCGACTGGTCTAGGAAGCTGCTCTACGATTTCACTCGATGAGTCACTCTCTGCAACTGTAACGGTCTCTGCAGTTGAATTGACTTTGGTAGGTCGCTCTGAGCTTGACATGTTGTTTTGCTCAGGTTCCTGACTTTGTATTGGAACTAATGTTGGGTCAGTGTTGTCAATTTCCTGTGAACTCTGAGTATTTTCTGTTGGCATTTCACTAACGGGACCTTCGTCTTTCAATAATGCGGGATCGCCTTCCAGAGGTATTCCTTGTTCTCGCAGTGTTTGTTCCAATGAAGACAGAGTCAATTGGCGTTCCAATTCCTTACCAAGGGAATACGAATTCTGAATATCCTTTCCATCTTCGGTGGAAGGCGTTCCTTCGGATGAAGATTCCGATGATGGGAAGTACATGCCGCCGTCGCCTTAAAAATCAAATCCGAAAGATATATATTTTAACCTAAACCGAGCTTACTAAACAATTACGTGTACCACTAGGCTGAAAACTTGCCCTGCTTGTGTGTGTCTGCACACACAGACGATTTTAGTACTTAAGCTTTTAGAGATTCGAATCTAAATTGTATTTAATGGATTTTTGAAAAAATACTAATCATTTAGCAACATGAAATATAGGACGTATCAGTGCAAAGATTACTCAAAACACATTCAATGTCCCATGAATATTTCAATTGTAGGAATATGTTTCTACTTTATGCGATTTTAATCCAGAGAGGTAGGTAGTTAAAAACTTTGCTATGGGATATATTTGCTATCCAATTTCTAAAATCTGCAATTTTACGAGGATAAAACCAGACAAATCACTTTGAGCTATATTACCTAAACCTAAACAATAAATTTAGTGCAAACTACTAAGTACTTTGCTTACCCTGAGGGCGCGGAGAATCTTGCAAAATTTCCGTTGAATCCGGTCCTGCTTCGTTGGAAGCGAGTGTTGACACCGGTTCATCGAGAATGGTCTCCATTGCTGATGACGTATAGTCTTTGTCCAGTGGCGTGGTTTCTTCAGGCATTGCCTCGTTGGACAGAGTACCTTGTTCATGGCTGATTGGAACTGAAGTCTCCGACGTGGTTGACAGCATGGAGGGAATGATACTTGCACTCGGCTCCCCTATTGCTGCATGCGGTGAAAGCGTGCCTGGGTGAAAGTACCTTGAGGTACCGATGCGGGTTGCTGTAACCGTCATTACAGGTTTGGTAAACTCCATATCGGAAGTACTTGAATCCGGTGTGGATAATTCTGGGGTTGGCATAATTTGAATCTCATTCTCATCAGACTTCCTTTCACCTGGAATAAAAGACAATGAAATTATGCGTTCTGAAAAATGAAGTTTTCAATAAACAACCGTGAATGCATTCGTAATAGCAGGTTATAGGCATTTGGAATTTTTGACGACAGGCTTTTCTACTTTGGGTATATAAGAAAAACAGGCAAGTGACATGAAAGTTCACTATTGTCTCTTCAATATACGGAAACGCTTTCTTAAATAACTTCATCCACAGAACAAACGCTTTCGTATAGGAAATTCAACACAATACGCCACGATACCTACAAACTTTGTTATATACAACTTGAAGGCCCTTCAATATGCCAGTAAATCCGCTAAACAATTAACTCAGGCACTCATTTTGTTATTTAGGCGCTGAATGTACTCTTGAAATAACCATAACTAAAATAATAGTAATACTAAACGACACATACTAAATGTAGGCTACCTATAGCCGCCTAACCTAATCGAACAGAATTTGACCAACATTTTGAGTTTCCGGTAAAAGGGGAAGTAAATAGTTACTTCTTTTTGCTGTGATCATAACCAAATGGCTTTGATATTTCAGTGATACATTGAAAATCAATAATTTACGATTCGGCTGTAAATCAGGCCGATTTCAATTATCAATACCGGGTAGTAAAAAATGTTAAATTGGCGGAAATTAATGATGTCCTAGCATATGCTAAAATATTTCGTTGATTTAGCCATTAGGATTAAGCCATGGCTCATGGATTGTATTTATTTATTGCAATAGTGCATTTTATCGGACCATGAGGTCAGTATCTCTCGCAGGAATATTAGGAGCACGGACTGGGCAACTCACTCTGAGCAGCCCTGACTAAAACCAGGATTTCCCTAAAATAGTATTTAAGGTCATTCGATTCCCAGCCCAAGGCAGAAGAAGAGAAGCGGCATAGTTCCACATGATGAAGACAGAGGTTTAGTTGAAACAAGTTCTCAAATAATTAGTCCCGATTTGTAATTATGAGTTGAGCCTCTTCGCCTGTGCATTATGGCTTGATCCCATAGTCCGGTCATGCTAGACAAGGTTTTGAGTGAAGTGATGGACGTGGTGCTAAAGGTTCCGCTCCCATTCTAGCTCTCCATTATTCTTTGCAGAAGAAGGGTGGAAATTATTGACTAAAGACAAACACTCGTTCCTGATCTCGAGTCTGTCGGCGGCTGCTGGCTTCCTTGAGAGAGGCATTGTTGAAAAAAAAACCGCAGCCCTCTCTCCACCACAAGATTACTGCTTCCAACTCCAATGGCCGGACTAATGTTACTCCTACACTGTTTCATGTCAGTGGTTCAATTAAGCCTTTTGGCAGTTGGCATATCAATAATGGGGGAAACAGAGTTCTGTACAGCTCGGAGTGCACAACTAAATCTAGCAATGAATTGGAGACTCGCTCAATCCTCAGTCGACTGTGATGAAACCCGTTAGCAGGACTATAGAGCACCACTCAAGGCTTGACCTTTCCTTGAGCATTCAATGGGAGCCTCTCTCTGTGTAAAGAACGGAGAGCAGCCAACTGTGTATCCAGATATTAATCATCAGATAGAGAAAACGCTGGGTTTGATAAATTGGAACAAATAACGAACCCTTCTGTGTAGGCATCTCCTAAACTTTAAAACTTTTGTCCTTATGCTGAATACAAGAATTCTTAAATGTATTAAAACCATTTCTGAGGCCTCGCTTTTATGCACGAATTAAAGGTACACACGTAGTTCAAAAGGATTAATTGGTAAATGCTCTTCTGTTAATTGGCTGCACCGAAGTTGTGCACTTTATGACGTCATGCCTGTTGCTCCGTAACTACAAGTATTTGATAAAACGTGGATTTTAACTTGCTTTCTAATCGGTGCAGAATACATCCCGGCTTTCTAACGGAGAGCTGTTCGTGTGTTACTAGAGAGTATTAATTGATAATCGATGTCATTATTTACTAACACGTTTCGGGATGAATAGCGAGAGAAAGTGGGCGTCTGCCGTTGGAAAGTCTCTAATGTCTGGTTCAAGGTGATGCCAGCAGCAGTTCTGCTTAAATATATGCATATTCTTGTGTCGATTAGAAATAAGCAAACTACACAGCTGGATCAGCTGATTAGGAATTGGGGAAGCCAAAGCATTGCATTGCATCAGGGGGTACATTTACGATGAGATTAAAATATGTACGACTTTGCGAACAGTTAACTCACAATTTAAACTAATTTACCCTAAAAATGATACAAATAGCTCTGGTTTATTTTGCAAAATTTCGCGCTGAAAAATTGCTCAATACCAACACAAATTAAGGTACGTAACCGAGAATTTGTTGGAAAGCAACGCATTTAAAACTTTGCAACGGCATACCGTGGTTCAATTGGTTCGGACTCAGTATGACCTAACAGCTTCGAATAACAAACTCGGCTTCAGTTTGATGCTAACTTGCTTATATGCTTGCTTATAAAGTTTAGAGTGCAATATGTTAACCATGTGTAACTTACTTATATAATTCTTCTACATAGATTCTGTTTGTACCCTAATGACCAAACCAAGTTAAGACAATGCAATATATATGTGTGAACAAATGACTGTGCAATTGGGCATGGAATACAGTTGTGATTTGAATGATAAGAATTCATATGTTAGCCTGCAATGAGATGAATTACAAAATACTCAACAAATTAAATGCTTTCCACCGTTAGTCTAAAATATAATGGCAAATACAAATTCCCTCTACAGTAAACATTTGTAGAAATATCATCATAAGAGAAAACAAACCATCAGCACCCAACAACCACAAAGTATTTAATCCTGTTGAGTAAAGCTAAATAGCATTAATTCTGAGTTTACACAGAAGAGAAATAATAGTCTGTCGATACTTGCGCTTCATGCCTGGCTCGGCTCTAATTTCTTTTTTCCTTATTAATGCATCATGCGTTTTCAGATTATTAAAATGTAGTAGACCGTCTTAAACAAGGCAGATAAGGGAGATATTATAAATACGTAACACAGGAATGATGATCAAAAACACCTTCCTCTCTTCGCTACCGAATGTTAAGCTAAGGTGGAATAACAAAGCTCAAATGACCCAGATGTAGTTACAGCTAGGCCATATTCTCAGTTACGTATACAAACAATAGGTGGGCTATAATATAATCTCTAATTGCAGCAAGTATCTCTGAATAATGTGCGTCAATCGATAGAATATTTTAACGTATCCACGGCTTCAAACTAAAGAGCTAACAAGCATGCAATTCTTTAAAAGTCATATACCTTTAACAAATTGTTAGAAGATGCCAATATTTGTTTAATTAGACGTGGTTGAATAAAAACATTGCATCCCCATGCTTCAGTTCTGGAATTAATGCATTATTCCATGAAATCTAGACTACAGTACACGCTACGTCTACCAACATTAAACAGCAAAATAAACAATGATAAAATAAACTGTCGTATTTGGCCTTCACTCAATTTTTAAATGCTTAAAGCGTTATCTTATTTATAAAGAATGAAGGCCGTGTTAACGAGTCTTTACTCGGATATCTGCCAATTTTTGTCGTTCAACAAAGCTGCTCGGGCATATAATTACGTTAACCCTACAGCATGCATTGCTACAGAGTGCAAATCCTACTACGAATCTTGTCTGTATTAGGAAGTTTAACACTTAAAATGGTTCAAACAGTAAATACTGAATTTAGAACCACCAATCAAAAACAGAGAATAAAACTTTGGATAGGAAGATAGATGCATACATATACGCACTTACATACACTAAAATATTTATCAGCTCGTTATAGGTGAGGATAGGAAATTGTGAATTTACATTTGTTTTTTTAATAAGACTTATTTCATTGCTACGTCGTTAAACCTACCATCGGTCATTGTAAAGTTTTTTGTACCGGGTATAATCGTGAAATTCATTTTGCCAGAAGAAATCTGCAGAACCAATCGGAAGCCTTAAGAGATAGCCACGAAGGGATAGAAGGATACGCCACAGAATTGTCAAGCTCTTTATACTCTGGAATAATCAAAGCGACAGTTAGCAATAAAAAAATGCCGGTTTTGTTCCTACCTGTGGAGCGTTGGCCTCTGAAGGGCTGAATAAAGTCATCCCAATTGTCCTCCGAGAGATATTCCAAATCATCACTACTTTGGGCACTTGCAGAACTAAGCACGACGGAAGTGAATAGGAAAATAAATATGGAGACTGAGTTCAAACACATGGTCTTTGACTATGACTAGTTGACAAGGATCTTGAGCATAGTACGTCCTAGCTGAGGACGAAGTGTGCTTTCATTATAAATATCACTAACAACACAGAATAAACAACGCGGCACACTATCCGGACAAGAGCCTAGCACAAGCGAATATGCTGCAATGTGTTTGAAGAAATACGCTGTTTCAGCTACGGCGAAAGAGAAGCTTGTTGAGAACAATAATTACCGTTTGACGTTTGGAAGCCAAAGGTCAGTTAGAAGTTCTTGTGCCCGAGCGAAGACAAAAGTACGACTGAAGGATGAAATGGACGGCTGTAGTCCGTACTATAGGTGGTGGCAGACTCTAGAGCGGATCGGATACGCTTTTGTGGTCATCTTCAGCAAAGCACAAAATATTTGTATTTCAGAAGCTCAAAGGCCTCCTCGCCTTGATCCCATCAAAATTAAGTCAAAAGCAGAAAAAGTAATAAAAGAATTAAATGGGTTAGGTAAGTTTTCCTTTTTCCGCAACCCCCTTACCATGGCATGCACGTCTAACAACTACGAGCTGCTGAACTGTCGCTAGATTCTCTTTCCTTTACTCGCATTCTACGATTTATTGACATGCGATTCACCGAGTACTGAGCTTCATATTCAGATGGTACTAAGTTCTTGTGAATGTCTAGGAATTTTTCGGTTAAGCAAATAGATTTATTCACTCAGAAATCCAGGGGATAGTTGCTTCTACTGTTGTGTAGCTAATGTCGAGATTGCCAGGAATTTATCATATGTTAATGCTTCGAGCCAGTCGTACAGCATTGCTTTTAAGAAAAGCTTTCTGTTTGGCTACCTTTAAGTTACCATGTTCACAAAGTTGACCAATTTTATGATCGAATTATAATTATCCATTGTTGATGCTGATTGTACCGTGGTTGTAAGTTATAACCCGAAAATACGTGTATCGTCGGACACGCGACAAATCGGTAACCAGTATTCGAATGAACAGTAGTTCGAAAAAGTAAATTCGACCAGGTTACTCTATAGAGCGAATTGGCTTCTGAATTAAGAGCTTTTAAAGCTGTGAAGCTTACTGTTAGGGAATACAGTTGCATTAAGGTTCACCTGATATGGTATCAGGGCTTGCTAGGTCGGTTTGCTTTTAACGTTTTAATTTTTAAAAAATCAGTTTTACAAATAGTTTTGTATGTAAAATTTTTTTACAAAATTTTAGCTTAGAATACGTAAAATCAGTTTTATAGAATTTTAGGTTGGAATGTAAAATCCGTTTTGCCGATTTTTTGTTTCGAAGCTAAAATATGTTTTACAGAATTTTAGCACCGGTTCAAGTGAAGTTACATTCGTGAAGCATGGTAAACTGCGATGTACCAATGCAACGCTACAATAATAATATTTTAAATAAACTAGTACCTAGTATTTGTATTGTCCTGGCTTCGGCCCGTCATCACTTTCCATTTCCATGTTCATATTAAATACTAATCTGTCATCAACATCAATACCAAATGCCGACAGCATGACAATATTTACGAAAGGAAGAATAATTAAAGTTGGCGTGTATTTGTAGCTGGCAGTACATTGAGAAGCCATGCAGTCTACTTATTATTTCAGTTTTAGCGAAGATTTGAAAAAGATTCCTACACGCAGATTCGTCGCTGCTAGTAAGTACAGTAATTTCTGTATAACAAACAATGAACAATGCAAATTGTAGCCTATGCAAGGAGCTAGGCTGCTCAGCAGTGACATTCTCATACAGAAGCTAAGGAATTGGAACAGATTACTACTTAATTAGAAGAATGAAAGGCTTCTGTCTGTGAAATCACTTTCCCTCACATCCTTCCTTGTAATCACAATCACGAAGATTTGTTGTCATGAAGAAGATTGGACATTCGTTTTCCTTTTAGCAGACCAAAAAGCGTTTTTCGTCATACTTGTAAACAATTTCGATTTATCATGGCATTACAGTTATCTCGTATACAAAAAACAGTTCACCGATTTGTTTTGTACACAATAAACGCAATTAGTATTATTTTTGAAAATCTCAGAAGTTCTATAAACAATGATTTATTTTAGAATAATAGAATCACGTATGATCTCGGGATGCGGTTCTACCAAATGTTTCCTAAAACATGTTTGTCCAATTAAAGTGCTGTTGGCATAACCTAGCATAATTGAAACTACATAATTGTTATTGTTCGAAAATCCAATCCGATATTTAACATAGCCTAGCCTAACTAATGCTCAAAATTTACATTTTAAGTATAATTTTTGAGTGATTTATTATTTATTTATTCAACCATAAGCCAATTTTTACAGAATTTCTTTCACAATTGTTAAACTATTGAAACCCCATATTACGAGGAAACTTCTTCTCCATTCCGAGAACGTTTGTCGAGCTTTCTCGAACAAGTCGAAACGAATATCCTCAAATGCACAACATAATTAAATCTCTGGAGTTTACTTGAATTAATAACTCATTTATATATTAAACGCCGATAGATCTACTACATTGCTCGTAATTGACCAGGGTATATGAGTAATTACCCGTGTCAAAATGAATAGAGTATAAATGCTAAGCTGAGCATTGTTATCCTTGGCTTCAAAAATGTTCCAACACTTTGGCATTTCTAAATCTGGTGGATTTAAGTGAATTAGTAACTGGATCGGACTGATTAAAGTTTGAGTGCTAATGTATAATTGAATTATAAATATAGCTACCGCGGTGTGAGTCGAGCCTAGTAATGTGGAACGATCCTAGTTAATACGTATAATCTATTATTAATTGAAATCAACTCAAAAAGAGAAACTGTCTTTGAGAACTCAGCAAGGTATGTTAAAAAAAATTAATCATTGCTTCTGGGTTCAATAATTTTATTTTATTTGTAATTGTGTAGAGGAATTGGCCTAGCCATAGCAATTAAAGGCAATTCTTTTATCTTTCCTTGTATCAAGACGAGAAGGCAGACTGCTTCGTTTCCACAAGCCGCGTGCCACTAAGTCGGCACTCAATTAATTAACAACATTTAGCAGAATAATTGAGAGGTAGAACAGTTTACACTTCTGCTACTACTGTAGTGTTTATTCAATGAAAAAATTCTGCTTTCCTGAGCATTGCCGTTGTCGTATAAGATCCACAAACGATATTTTCAATGCCATATAATAACGCACATACAGTTCTATTTCTTTGCGTGTGCCGAGTTCCTAACTCTAATTTTTACTTGTTGGGGAAATTAACGTAATGTTCAATTAATTAGGCAGAGTTAATTTGAGTTGCTGCCAGTTTGTTTCCCTTTTAACGAGAACAATAGATTAAATAGATGAATACATTTAATAAAGCAATAGGTATCATGTTGATTCAGCATAGCAAAACAAGAATTTATCATCAAATCAAGACCACATTCTTAATCCTTGAGTAATTATCGAAAGTTGAAGATTAATATTTGTTTGGATTTATCTGTAAAAGTTTATATTGTGTATATACGCTACAGACAGGTCGTCAAAGTTTACAGTAGATGAAAGAGCAGATTCAAAATGAACATGGTACACATGTAGAAAGTCATCAGTCATCACTTATTAATTACACACTAGCATTCCCACGAATCAGCACCAAGCACTGGTTTTGTGTAACTGAACTGAACTGGTTATAACTTGTACTGAAATATGCATAAAGTTGTTTTACTTCTCGTAAATACTGAATTTAGAACAACTAATCAAAACCAGAATAAAAGCTTCTGACATAAAGAAGATGCATCTCTGTACACATACATACACCACGCTCGTTATGGGCGATGATAGTGAGTTGTGGATTCTAGGCTTCAGATCATCAGATTGTGCTTGATTCAAATAATGGTTAGATTCACATTTACGATTTGAATAAGACACTCCATTGCTACTTGCTACGTTGTTAAGGCGACTCTCGGTTATCCTACTTTCTGTTGCAACGTTTACCGCGTCAAATGATTCTGAGTTGTAGTAGAAATCAAAACAAAAAAATTACGCAGCAGGTAAGTTAAACTTTAGTCACTCATGGAGTCAAAATGTATATCTAAAAACTGAGCTTGATAACAATGTCATTCACGTTGCTCACTTCAATTTTTCTTAGCTCACTAGACCAGGACAATAGCAGCGATCAACGATAGCAACGGTCTACTGTCTCGTCGAATCATCGCTTTGACTGTAAGTTTTAAGCTTAAGTCTATAGTACAGAATGTGATTTATTTATTCAACCATAAGCCATCCCATAAGCCTTTATTAATTTTTTACCAAGAAGTTGGTTTCCATTACAGCACATTTACCACACCATAAGAGCGACGTGCCATAATACCAAAAGCGACAAATAATAATATCAAGTATGTATTTACCATGTTCAAGCGGACCCATGTCAAAGCGGCCAAAACAATAGAAGCCAATAGTCAATAGAGACCAATGCAATAGCGGCCAATCCAATAGGAGGCCAACTACAATATTGTTTAAAATGTTAAGACTGAGTCATCGCATTCGGTGAGCAGGACGTCCAGCGAAAATTCCGGATGTAAATGCACATTCATAGTAGACATGTTGATAATTCGTTCCGTATCATTTACTAGATTTGCAGTTGCATATCTCCTGATAACATATTGTACGATAGGATTTCAGCTTGACAAATGCAAGAAATTTGAATTATTTTAGAGAAATAATTCAGTTGTATATGGTCAATGTACATACGTTGTTAGAATTTAAGGGCAATTGAATTTGATTGTCATTTAAGCTTTAGATTGTGAAAAGTCAATTTGAATATAGTTTCGTTTCTTTACAACAATAATTTATGCATAGAAGTACGTTACAAATAAATAACACACGTTGCCAATAGTTTATTGAATAGAATATCAATACTACTTACTTAATTTATTAACTCGATTTTACCTGATGATGGTGGGTGACCGAGTCTTAATATTTTTCTCGTCTTTTTTGGCCTCAATTGAAGTTGGCCGCTATTGCATGTTGGCTCCTATTGACTGGGCCTCTATTGTTTTGGCCGCTTTGACCTGCTACCGTTCCAGCCCAGCTATCCTCACTAAATATAGCAAATTATAAAACAGCTTTACTGTATAATATTTGATTGAACCTGGATAAAATTTTTATGATAATGCGCGTCCTTAAGGATGTAAAACAATGTTAAAACTCATACAATCCTTGAGAAAATTCCATTTTGGAAATATAGTTAAAGTAGCAAAGTGAATCAAAATGTGCAATAGACAATGCAAATTCTACAACTACATATACAACACTACCTACTCTTATTAACAAAAGCTGTGTTTCGTGTTCTAAACCTCTCAGAGCGTAACAAAGATGTAAATCTGGATACTTAATTCACTACGAAATCTAGGCGTCTTCTTACATCATAGCAATAAGTAAGACAATAAGAATGCAATAGTACCCAGCAGGCAGGGCCGGACTACTACTGTAACTGTAGGTACTGTATATTATATGTACATGGACTAACCTAATCCAACAATAAATCACTGTATGCCCATAAATCAGTGCCCGACACTGATCTGTATCTTTTACAACTTTGCTTTACATCAACAATGTTTGGGGCCCATAAATACTAAATACCTGAATCAATCAGAAACATAACTAAAATCGTTTAGCAGAAAGAAAGATGCTTGCTTGCACACACAAAATAAGCTTGTTCGTTAAAAATAAAGTAGTGAGGTTGTGAATCTGCGCCTCAGGCCATCAGATTGTTACTCAAATCGTGGTTTTTATAATTTATTTTTTTACTGCTTGAATAAGATATAAATAGTAGCTTTCATTGCTACGCTACGCTGCTATAGGGCGACTCTTAGTCCCACAATCTCTATTGTTACAACTTGTTGCTTACCGAGTTACACCGGAAATTAATTTTGCCAGAATAAAGGTGAAACTGCCAGAAGAAGTCAGCAGTTTTCTTCGGTTTTCAGTTTTTAGTTATCTTCGTGCCCGGATTGGTCAATCCGGGGACGAAGAAATAGCCTCCGATTGAACGAGAGGTACAAAAATACATGTTTATACCACGCACAGAATGCCTAAGCTCGGTGTATGCTAGGATACTGTAAACTACACAGTGCAAACTGGAAATGGTAAAGGCCAGCATGTACATGTGAGCTCTCAGTACTGCATATTGAGGCACCAGGTTCCTTTTCACATGCCAACTATTTGAGCATACGCGTGTGAAGTAAAACAAGAGAAATAATTGCGGTAAGCGGCATAACTCATATGCGTATTATTCACTATGCGTTCCTTGCAGAGACCTGCGTTGGCTAATGCGGTAAGTTATTGGGTGAGCGAAGTGCCATGGGCCGCCTGTGATTTGTGCTGTGGTTGAGAGCACGACGGGGTAGGTTTTTGTGTGTCGAAACGGTGTCGTGAGAATATGCGGCTTCTGTCTTACTTCCTCCTGCAGTCACTCTCTCGCTCGTCACACGCAGGTCGACTCGGACACGCTGTCCTCCGTCCCAGTTCATCAGTCAGCATGGCTAGTAACTCTGTGAGTCCGCTCGAGGAGGAGCTGCCCAAACTGGACATCAAGGACAAGAAGGAGGCCTCATCCAAACTCACGCTCAAAGTGCCCAAGGTTCGTCCACGTGCGCTTCCCATTCGTTTCGTCAATCTCTTTTGTCACTCTCTCTACCATATGTGGCCTGGTGCCAGGTTTGAATTAGTCACTCACTTGACTCACTTCCGACACGACAGTCCTCGTGTTGGGCTATGATGGGCCACTGCCCGCTGTCGCTTTAAGCTAAGAATAGAGCAACTCCATAAGGGCACAGGCAGAGGCAGGAGTGAACATAGATCCTATGAATAAAAAAAGTTTTGAACATGAAAAGCAATAGAAATATCGAACATTCACAATTTGAGATTAAGCTTCCAAATTCATTTCACTGACAGCTGATTGGAGTTGAGCGGACGAAATAATGTCGAAAAAATGTCCCGGACTTTAAAAAAAATTATTGTCACGTAGCTTACGTTTGTACCCGAAGGGCATTTCGAATAAACCTAACCTACGGTGGCAATAGTTTAAAAAAAGTTTGACGTTTCATCGGGTCTCTAAACAAACATAACTTTTAAATGTAGACGTTGATTCTGCTTCCGTAACGTTCATTTAACTCATCGATTTATGAGTTTTATATGCTGTTTAACTCACACCCATTTCCCTAGATTGATTACCTTGCACGATTTTGGCATGATTTAATATCTCGATAATCTCCAACTTCTAATATTATCGCCAAATGTTGATATATTCTTATATTTTCCTATACACTTTTTTCAAAGTCAATTGCTCGTCTTAGTTATTTCCCAATTATGATATATGTATATTAGTTATTAATTAATAATGTGTTTTGCTCTAATTTTAGGGTACACGAGACTATGGCCCAGATCAAATGGCGATTCGTGAGTTGGTTTTGCACAAAATTACGAAATGCTTCAAGCGTCACGGTGCTCAAGCCATCGACACTCCTGTATTTGAGTTGAAGGATGTTCTCACCGGAAAGTATGGAGAGGACTCGAAACTAATCTATGACTTGAAGGATCAGGGTGGAGAAATCTTGAGCCTTCGTTATGACTTGACCGTACC
This sequence comes from Ceratophysella sigillata, assembly GCA_034693865.1. Lineage (NCBI taxonomy): Eukaryota > Metazoa > Arthropoda > Collembola > Poduromorpha > Hypogastruridae > Ceratophysella > Ceratophysella sigillata. The sequence continues at coordinate 77,684 of JAQFXY010000016.1, forward strand.
TTTCGCAAGATACGTCGCTATGAATAAGATCAGTACAGTCAAGCGTTATCACATTGCGAAGGTTTACCGTCGCGATAATCCGGCAATGACCAAAGGACGCTATCGTGAATTCTATCAATGTGTAAGTGTTAGATTTTAAGTATTTTGAAGTTTGAAGATTTAAGATACATTATGAAGATGTTAATTAATTTTTTTGTATTTATATGTAGGATTTTGACATTGCTGGCGCCTTCGATCCTATGCTTCCAGATGCAGAATGCATAAAAATGATGGCCGAGATTTTCTTGTCACTCGAGTTGGGAGATTTTCAAATTCGCGTTAATCACCGCAAGATCCTGGATGGCATCTTTGAGATTTGTGGAGTGCCGCAAGACAAGTTCCGGTCAATTTCATCCGCCGTTGACAAATTAGACAAATGTAGCTGGGAGGAAGTTAGGAAGGAGATGATCGAGGAGAAGGGACTAGACCCCGAAGTTGCAGACTTGATTCACGAACAAATTGGACACAAAGGACGTCCAGAACTGGTCATTTCGGCTTTGCGAGCCAATGAGCGCTTTATGAAGAATGAAAATACTCGATCAGGATTGGAGAGCATGGAAATTCTTTTTAACTTTTGTAATCACATGGGCCTAGATGGCTCTGTGGTTAGCTTTGATCTTAGTCTAGCACGTGGTCTTGATTATTACACCGGTGTTATTTATGAAGCAATTCTTCTGGGTAAGTTCACAAGCTATGGTGTTATTTCTTTAAGGTTAACTCCGTGTTTTACGTGTATTGTATTCCTACGTATTGTTTCTTTTTAGGTAAGGGTAATAAGAAGGATAAAGATTTGGTCTCCGTTGGAAGCGTTGCTGGAGGAGGACGTTACGATACTCTTGTCGGCATGTTCGACCCCAAGGGTCGTCAGATTCCATGTGTGGGAATGTCTATCGGGGTTGAGCGAATCTTTAGCATTCTGGAAACTCGTTACAACTCCAAAGGTGGGAACAAACTCCGCACTACGGAGACTGAAGTGTACGTGGCCTCTGCTGGCAAGGGCCTCGTCTCTGAACGACTGAGAATCATGAACCTTCTCTGGGAAGCAGACATCAAGACCGAGCACTCGTACAAGGGTAATCCCAAGCTCCTCCAGCAGCTCCAATACTCGGAAGAGATGGGTATTCCATGGGTGGTGATCATTGGGGAGGATGAGATCAAGCAAGGGATTGTCAAGATTCGGAATACAACTTCCCGAGAGGAGGAAATTGTGAAGCGAGATGAGCTGGTCAGTAAGCTTCTCAAACGAATCCTCTCTTCCTCGTCCACGGGTGATCATGCCTAATTCCTATGCTAAACTACAAAAATCCAAACACTCTATTCCTAATTAAGAGCAACAATTGAGTATCTATTCCAACTAAAAATTCTTGTGTTAAAGTTACCCGCAGTAAGTAGGAAACTTAGAAGTACAGAACTCATGTCATCTCATGTCATTTTGATTGGGTCTCATTTAATAAACAGCTGTGTCTAGATTTTACACTTTAAACTTCCGATTTCAAATTAGTCTCAAATAATTCAAGTTGCTTTAATTTGGGTGCACTATGTTATTTATTAACGTGGCTCTCTGCAGATTTCCGGTCTGTATTCCTATTATGCCCTTAAGAGCTCATTTGTTAAACAGTATTAAAGGTTGTGGGAATGCATATTTTTAATTAGCACATTAAACATTTACAAAGCAAGAAGTATGCTATAAATAAACATATTCGGTAAACTTACGTATAGCAATTTGTACAAAGCTGCTCACACCACCCAGTACTAGCCATTATCATTTCATTACACACCACATTATTGCCATATGCACCTTACGCGCTTAAGCGTTCTGCGTGAATAATTGGAAGTGCAACTCGGAGGTGTGAGCAGCTCTGAAATGTATAATGCATACACATCTGGAATACATTTGTTAGAATAGTTGACTTTGACTAGAGATCGACCAGTGTTGGAACATGCTGAACTTGTGATTAGAGTGAAGGTGAGAGTGGAATTCAGTGGCTATGAATTAGCATAGCACATAGCATCAATATGACCTGATGACGAGTTGAAGACGAAGATCCAGTTTTTCAGGCTAGAGGATTCGAGCTTGACCTTGCTCTGGGAGGCGGGGCTGGTTTTCTCACTTGGGATTGGGACGAATTATCCGGTTTTAGTGTGTCACTCTTGTTTTTGTTTAAATAGTAGTCCCAGAGCATCTCTGCAGCCCACATTGCACTGCAGCAGAGTCCCGGTATAGCAATAAATCGAAAGAGCCATATGACCTTGGAAAGTTGATTTGCAACTTGCCCCGGCTCATTCCAATCTTCAAATATGCCTGCAATCAATGACATCCATATGTTTAGTTAGCACAGCACATTCTTATTATTTGGTTAGGATTTAGGAATACATTTAATGTTCCTCATAATTTGGCAAATGCTCGGCCAATTGAATTTTTTATAAAAAACATTCATTGTCAACGAGGATTCCACAAAATGGGGTATTTTTTTGGAAAAATTGGCAAAATTTTTTATGATTTCCCAGCTTTCGCTAGTACTTTTAGTAGTTGAGGTTTGAGGTCGATTAGCCAAATTAAGCAACCAACATTGTAGCGGATTTACCGAATGGATCACAACCCAAGCCTGCACACACTGTTTCATTTAGGGTGATTGTTTTGAAGGGATGAATGGTGTAGACCAGATAGGAGACGGGACTGATTATGGGTATAAATACGATCACCAGCACGGCCTTCAATCCGTTCATAAGTCCGTAGCTAGCTGGCAAAGCTTCGATTCCGAAAGTATCAGCAAGCATCAATGATTCCGTGACGACGAGTGTTCCGTAGCACACTCCATACACACAGCATAGTCCATGAAGTTTCTGCGTGTCCTGGACCAGGCACGTGGCTGCATCATGAAATGAACCAAAAGCACAATTCGAAATTCGCTTTCAAGTCGTTTAAATTCTAATATTTAATTGCGTTTTCGATGTATCTGTCAACCATTATTAAAAGTAATACCGGTAACACCCTTTTCACTTTTATGGGTTATTCAGCAAAAATCGAAGCTTGCACCGGTGCCTAATGATAAATCACCACCGTGTGACTAATTACAGAACGCTGAAATAGTAGAAAATTCCTGAACCTAGCAAGTCTTACGAACGACTTACCCAGAATTACGATTCCACCAAGCAAGCTTGCAACCAAGAATCCAATCCTTCTGCTAAAAAATGAAAAATCCGACAGGTAAGCCACAGCAAGTCGGGATGTAATATCAGCGAAGCATATGTAAATCAGAGCCAATTCAACCGCTTCAAAGTTGTCCACGTTTCCGTTTCCATGTTCCAGCAGCATGATGTACGAAACGAGAACGACTGGGAAGTTGGGGAATGCGATGAGGGTGAGCGCACTCCCAACAGCCATATTGACGAATCTCACATTTCGTAGTAAATTCAAATCAACTCGCTTGAAGACGTCTTTCCAGAACCGGATGAGTCCCTGCTTCTTCTTCGGTTTCTTCTTCGGCTCATTTCTCCCAATCACTTCCATAAAGTCCATTTCGGGATCAAAGATGGAGTCGAGTCTGTAGCGAAACATTCCAATATTGTTACACTGGCCAGTGGGACTTTCCGCCGAATTCGCTGACGCCTTGTTGGGCTGGCGATGATTGCGGGGATGTTGGGGTTTTACTGCTGGCAAAGTCTGGACTCCTACTCCTGATTTACTTCCGTTGATATTCTTGGGCTTAGGTTTGGGATTAATCGTATTGTCAATCCTTCGGAGGAGCTCCGGATCCAGCGGTTGAACTCGGTGTGTGGGCAGAGAGTGTTCAAGGCCCACGGCTACTTTCCCTTCATTCGACGTTGACATTCCCTTGTTGATCTTGAGTGCAATTCTGTGCTCCAGTTCAGGATCAATTGGGGAAACATGGAATCGCTTCATGAGTTCCTCAAACTTCTCGTTCGAGGCTGATGGAGAGTTCTCAGCCTCTTCTGGAATGTTGGCTAGCGTAGGCTCGGCTTTAGTTACAGTCGAAATATTACCGGACGCTTTGGTGGTTTCCTTCAGTACGGCGTTCTGCAGCGAATTTCCAGCCTCAATGCTGCTCCTACCATGAACAACTAACAGCGGAATTTGGTCTCCATTATAAAGTTCTCGCTTGTTTCCATCTTCGGTGTTGGTTGACGAGCGTCGGGAAGCCTGTTCTTGAAGTTCCAGAACTTCGGCCAGCTCCTCGTCCAGAATTGGAGGGAGAGTGGGTGAAATGTAGAAGCTGGCTCCCATGAAGGCGACTGCGGTCATAAGGGCACGAATGTAGAACCTGTCCTTCATGTCTTCCAGCCCGTCGTAAATGAACGGGGTGACAATTTGACTTAGTCCACAGCTTACTTGGAGGATTCCAACGCTAAGGCCACGAAATTTCTCAAAATGGCAGACAATCAGTAGTAAGGTCTCGTGAATGGCCAAGCCGATTCCCAGCCCTATTCCACATTTACAACACATCAAACGGTATTTGAGTATGCAGAGCTGCTCACAGAGAATTGGCCGCATTTGGTTTTATTCATATTCATGCATCTGAAAATCCCAAGGCAGCTTTTGTGCCAACTGGGTCAACTCCGGTTTCCAATTTTTTACGATGTGAGCAGTTCTCAGTATTTAAGAATGTCATAAAAATTCTTGTTTGAAATTGTATACCCGTAAAAGTGGAAAAAGTCAGCAGCGACCATGATGGACTGGAAAACGAAACACCTGTGAGCGTTAATCCACACACGGCAATAAAAAGCCCAAACATGACAATTTTTCGGTGGGTATTAGCCGTAGCCAAAGGTCCAGCGAGAGGTGCTGTAAATAAAAGAATCATTCCAGTAATTTCAATGCATTGAAACTGTTGTTTGCAAGTAATTATAATTGACGATTTTACTGACTCTCCGGCTGAGCGAAATAAATATTTAAGTACGAATATAAGAGCGAAATTCATTGATCATAAATCTACCGAAACCTGTCTAAAATGCAAACATGCAACTAATTGAACATGCTTCGGAAACAAAAACCAATTCCACTATTGTTAAAAAATGAATGATCCTTATTTCGATTAATTTTCACCAGCTATATGTACGTCAAAATGGCACGATAATGCTTATTCGAAAACCGAAGCACCCCACAATAATGGCTAAGACGATAATTGCTAAACGCATAATAAGTGTACCTACAACAATGATTAGAATATTACGGGCAAAACCATATACGATTGTAAATCGTGATATTCAATTTGTTAGGTTAGATTAGATTTTCCGAAACAACCAAAAATTACAAAAAAAAAGATTGTTTAGCTAATTATGGTAAGCTTGTTGTCCAAGAATATAAAATGAACTTTTCGATATTTTCGAAGATTCCATACCATAATATCTAGCTAAAATAACAATAGCTAACCCCTATCTAACCTAACCTAATAAACTTAAAATCGCATACAGTTTTGCCCCTAATATTCTAACCATAGTTGTACGCTTATTATGCGTTTAGCTAAATATTATCGTTTTAGCCCATTTTTGCATGCTTGTCATTGGGTTAAATTTCGAATACGGTGTAGCTAAATAGGTTAAAGGCTCGCCAAGAGTATTTAATTAAATGAACAATTGCTCGAGGGAAAATTTGCTGGGGAATTTTTTAAGGAACTTTTTCGCAGGGAACATTTTCATAGAATCATCGCTCCTCTTCTCTTACCGATACTAAAGCAGACTGCAAAAAGCAGACTGATAATCCAGATCCTGTGTGAAGCACTCATTTCAAGGGGAGCGTAGAGGGTTCCACAGGCGCTGTAGGTTGATGAGCCCACAAACTATTTGGATTAATTAGTCAATTAGCATTCCAACAGATTAATTAGTGCAGAAATACTCATTGTTTACCATGACAATGGAACCGGCTCCAACAACGACCCAAGCGTAGTCCTTGTCCTTCTGGTACGGCATCCTGTCCAATCAAATTAAACTGAGAACCGGATTTTTAAAACAATGGACATCTCCTAATTTGAACTTCACGCTGCATTGGAATCACCGACTTTGAAGAAGGACACGAGGCACAATAGGCCTGAAATGCATGTTAGATGAATGTATTTGCAAGTTGTCAGAATGAATAATCGACTCTTTTGTATTGCTCCCTGCTGGTTGTCAGATTAGTACTGAACAAGAGGAGATAGGTACACAAAGCAATTCTGGCTTGGGACCAGAGCGTGTTCCAGCCAATAATTGAATTCTCTATGTTTCTGGCAGATATTGACTTAACTAATAAACAAACAAAGACAGAACTGAGTGTATGGTAATAAATTGGAAGGGATAAGTTTAATGTGACTAGAAAATAGGATTACAAATTACAAAACAGAACAAAGAAATAAAATATGGACTTGTAAAGTCGCAGCTGTTTCACCCCCTTTCATGAACAACAACTAATCTGTACTTCTGCCTCATGATGACGCAATATGTTCATTAAATTATAAAATTATAAGCATTGCGAATAATACCGAGTAGCACTATTTATTGGAATTAAAACCCGGTTGTGCCTTTTTTATGCATTGCATAAAAACATTGAATTTCGAGAATGCCTAGGATCTTCTGGATGATAATTTCACCTTCAAATATTTCTTCAAGTCAAATGTCCAATGCAGAAAATATAAGATGAAAGTAAAGCATGACAGCCGCATATGATCATAAATCCAGTATCCGGCTATTACAATGTGTCTGGTGAACTAAATGTCTTCCTCGTCAAGTGTTTCTAAAGTTTAGAGGATAAAAAGTAGTGAATTGGAGTAAAATCAGGGCAGGATAAGTTCGTTGAATTAAAGTGTATTTACCGCCGAGTTAGAGATATTTTAAGTTTGTTTGGAGTCACACATTGTCGTTGAGAATCAAAATTCCGCCATCCGATTTTCCCGTTTATTCCCTTGTGCGAGTCGCAACTGCTTAATTCTGGGTCCAGGGTGTGTAATTTAAGGTGCACTGAACACTGAACCGAAAAACTGACAAAAACTCGGTAAAAACGGATTTTTTTTTATCCATGATATGGGACTAATAGTTTTATATAAAACCACATGAATATTTTACCAGATATGTTTCCAACATTGTCTCTATTAAACCCGTTATCAATCACAGGACTTCAGGCTTACCTGTATTCAATCATTCCTATAGTGCGAATTTTTTAAAAAGTGCAACTATTTATCAAACAAGCCTCGTATCACCTAATATAACGATGTTAATGATTCTGTTGTCTGTATCCCTTCTAGGACCAGCTAGTATAATATATTTATGTAAACTTTTTTGATGCTTTTAATTGTTTGGGTATGTATCACAAGCTCTTATCTATAAATATATCGTATATAGGATATACATGATTGTTTTGATGTTTTTGATCTTTTACATGATTGTCCTAAATGTATGGGCATCATAATTGTTTCAATATTTATCTTTATCTTTTTGATTTCTATGTATGTTCGGCCCATTAGGATAGTAGGTTTAGTATGTCAATTTTTTTTTTCAAATAATTGAAAGTACCGGCAAACTTTTTGATCGTTTCAATATCGAAAAGATCAACGATCTTTATCGAAAAGAACCAACAATTTTTCCGGTCTTTTTCTTCTAAGCTAATATTGTACATAATACTATTGAATTTTCGTACTCTCAATGAATATATGAAGAAAATCCAAAGAAACCTGGTTTAACTCTTCTCTTATATATGTAGTAATTCACTGTTTACCAGAAGAGCTTACCATTATCATTTATCATTAGCATCTTATCAGTGTTAAGTAATGCGTCTGTGTAGCGGAAAACTTTAAATGCAACATTCAAAGGCGCGGACGTTCGTTCAAAAAGGAAAAGGGAAAAACTATGCTCCCCAATTGACAAGTCTAATTGATGCTAATCATTGGTGATGGTAGCACGAAATATCTAATTGTAAGTTTCTTTGAAAAGCCAATTATAATGCACTAAATATGATATGACGAATACTACAGATATTTACAACATTATGCGAGGGTTGTCCAAAGAGGCTATGTCCTTTAATAAATAAATTGTATAGGCAGAACCTGAAGGTCTGAAATTTTCCCAATTTATTTTTAATTAATGTTGATTAATTCTTAATAAAATTCGATCTGGTGTGAAGTCAAAATTGCTCGCGCCGGATCATTTCAGAACCGCCCTCGTACCGTGAAATGGTCCAAATCCCAATTGAGGGAACGGATCATGAAGTGCTCGAGTCCCGTTTTAGGGTGCTGGGTTGAGATGAGAGGTCCAGTGAAGACGCCATGATGTCTGGGTAGTCAGAACAAACGACTGGATCAGGAGAGAATTCGTACTTTGTCTTGCTCGATGGAATATAACAGAAAGCGCACTTCCGCACTTTGTTCGGCCGCCAGGTCTTTTGGCGGCATCGGACCATTGCTTGATCCCGGTCAGTTGTTCGATATAAATGTCTCTGGACCATTTAATGGTGCCAATCGGTTCTGATGTTAGGCTCAGCGCGTCCTCTGCGGTGAGGTCACCAGGCTCTCCTTCAAAATCTATTTTGTTTTCCAAATATTAAAAAATAATTTTAAAAAAAAATAGTTCAGTACCTATGTACTAGAATTCTCGATTTGGGTAGTCCATGTCACTATAAAGAGACAAGAGAACAACCGAGAACGAAGACTCTACTACTATTGGATGGAGTTAGTAGCATCTAGCATCCACGAAACGGGTCAGATTACATGATGCTTAAGGAACTACTGGTATTAAAATTAAAACCATAGCAATCTTTTGAATTCGCACACTATTAGCTGTATACACACCTTTACTGTTGTTGTAAGTACATAAATGGCCAGGTAGCAACTTGCCGTACCTGAGTTTAACAGTAGTTCCAAAGTCGTGAGTCGTGACTGATTTGTTGAGGCATGGAAAAGCGCAAGATGAACCATGCATGGCTTGGCATTATTAGAGTAAAGCATGAAGGAGAGCTAGGGGAAAGCCAAAGCCACCACGACGGTATAATAATGGGAAAAAGGAAATCTTCATCCATTTACATACATACAATCCTTCCTTTGTCGTTTGCCGTTTGTCGTTCTGTGTGTCCTCTATCTCCTCCGAAACTAACAACTAACTAACTAAAATACCTTAAAATTTTGCTAATTTTCTATATTTTCTGTCGCCCACAAAAACTTGACCTTTGATGACCGGAACCTTGATCCCGGGTCAACCTTAGGTCAAATTTTAGCACTTATTTTTGAAGTTGCATATCAAATGAAAGCCTATAACCTACAGATTACAACCTTACCATTGTGACCCCTGAGTGACCCTTCGTTTTGCCCCAGGAGGTCAAAATGTGACCTTGAGTTCTTCACATCGTTTGCTTCAACTGACCCTGATTTTGACCGCCAGGGGCGCCGAAGGGTCAAAAATATACCCCGCTTTTTTAAATGCGATTTGTGTACCTGAGGGTGTATGAATTGTAAGGAACACACTCTTAACATGATGGGTCAATCCTAAATTTGACCTCCAGGGGCGCCAAAGGTTCAACATCCTCCGCATTCCCTCCGAAAGTGCTAGACCGATTTGGATGACCAATAGCTTAAAAGTTTGCTAATTTGTGGGGTCATCGCGTGGGAGTCGTAGATCGGGTAACAGCCTCGTTCCATCATAACAGAGATGAAGATTGATTTAAACGAGGCGAAAGCTACACTACAAATGCCACTTACCTTGTCTCTGCATAAACCTTAAAATAAACGTAAAACGTGTCCGAGTCCCATTCCCATTTCGTGTTCTGTCCTTCATTTCCCTCAAATCTCATAAAAATCACGCTATGGATGCTCACATGAGACTTCAAGTCCAAAGCCAGGGCCCCTCCTGCTAAGGCTCAAAGGTCTCTCAACTCCGCTCTCTGCCCATTCACCATTTGGAAGGCCCAGAGCGGAAATTCCGTGATTTTAAAAAATATTAAAAATTAGGTTTTTCATTCAAAGACTAGACAGACCTAGGCACATCCGATTCATCCATATCTATTCCGCCTATTCTCTTACTGTCTTGACTACCGATATATCCACGTAGTAGGTAAAGGAACTCAAACTCAACCCATTGGATTGGATTCAAGAGAGAGTTTGTCCTCCATTTGAATTCATTCATTCAACACTTTACCATTTACTACATTCACAACACAAAATACAAGACTACATTTTACAGTATTTATCTCCTGCTTCCTCTGCCCGAATCACAATTTTTTATTATTGGCCTAATTCAATCGACTCCAAGATTTAAACTCGCTTTTGAATTCAAGTGTCTGGCTGGTCTGGACTGGACTGGAGTACTCAAAGCATAATTTAATAAGCTTGAATTGAATCGCCGACTGGATCGCGACAGGCTTCGTCATCAAGAAGTCAGCCTATTGGCACATGTTCATTGGATTTAGGTGAGGCTGAGTTGGGTTTTGACTAATCTTCTAGTATTTAGCTACATACATACATAGGCCAGAGCAGGAGGAGTGTAAAAAGTTAACTATCTATGTATATACACGCCAATTAAATGCTCTTCCCTTCTCGTTAGCTTCGTTGACGTAACTGTTCATTACTTTTGCTTTTCCCACTCGAGTTGACTGGCGTTGCTCTTGTATTCAGTCACCTTCCGCCTAATATGTAATAACACTTAACAAACGCCCAAGTGCCCCAAGTTCCAATAGCAATATTCAATAATATTGAACGGGTGCAATATAGATTCTGCTTATCAGTTGTCGACTTCATAGAGTGACAGGACAGAGGAAGTGCTACGTAATACCTGCAATTGATTTGATACGGGAAATTGAACCTGTGACTCAGACACATACGTGTGTATTAATACGCCATACAAGTCTACGCGTGTGACTGTTTTGTGGAGTTCTGTTACTAACTAATTACCAGTTAATAGTATTCTGTCAATTATTTAATACCATTGTTTGTTAGCAACATGAGTATATGACGGTTTGGTGGATTTAAGTTTCCAAAAGTAGTGTCAAAGTTCCTAAGTTTTGTTTAATATTTCAACCGTTTGGCCGTACACCGTAAGTCGTGAACGTGGTAGTTGTCACCAGTACAAGGGTGCAGAATTTTGAGTTGCAAATATTCGGGTCTTGGTTCCGTAGTAACTTTTGAATTTGTATCTCCTTACCAACGGGTTCTCTTTCATATGTTTGATTGTTTGGAGGTGCGCTTCCAGTTATTTACATTTTGAAACCGTATATAAGCATGTTTCTCCTCGGAAATCATGCAATTGACTTTTGTCTCTTGAACTGAACACATCACGCATTTCATTTCTTGATTCCTGAGCTTACCGGGAAAAACAATTACAAGTTCATAAATATTTACTTGGTATGTTCTTGTTTTTGAATTCAGAACTAGAGAGAGCCAAGCAGTTGACTGAGAAGATGACTCAAGTGGATTCGATTGTTGAGGGAAAACCAGACGAGGAGGCGTCGACTGTTGACACTCAGTCGGTGCATAGTAACGGCATGGGGGACAAGAGTGTGACAGGCATGGGGCCGATTGTGGATGCGATTTGCAGTCCCAAGAATCCTGGACCAGCTGGGGACAGCAAGCCACGTGTAATTACAAAGGAAAAGCGGTGCTTCCGGTCCAAGATCCCGTCACCCCGATCCAGCCCACGCTACAAGGCTTCTGTCAAATCTTTGAACGTATTCGAGAATGGAGATCGGACCGGAGTCAGCACCGCAGTTCTCGTTGACTTTGCGGAAATGCAAGATTGGGATGACTTCTTGGCCGAAATGTACCAAGGTCTGGACTTTCCCAACCACATCGAGGCTATCTTCACCGTCAAGGGAAAGGTAATTACAAATAACTGAATAATGTAATATACTGATTTCAAAGGAATAAAATATGCGCTAATGTACTGATAATTGACTAAAGGGAAGATTGCAAGTTTTTGTAACCATAACTTTGGCCTTCAGGCTTAGTATATGTGCCTGTTTAACCTTTATAATCAAGTTAAGGATTTGGGCTGCCTTTCTATAGGTTATAATTTAGCTTTGAATCGACTTTAAGCCATCAAATTTTGAATTTGGAACAAGCGTTAAAGCTGTTTCACCGTATATTGACAATGGCCTAAGTCTCTGTTCTTTCACCATAAGTATGATTTGCCTAATTTCAACCCAGGAGCCTTTTTTAGAAGCCCAGATGGGGCCAGATGTGAAAATATTATAGGATAACAAAAATTATTCGATTGCCAGTTTTTCTCGATTATTCGATTCGATAGTTCAATCCGTTTATGTATTCTACAGTGTCATACTCGGGAATTACAATTTAAATACAATAGCAAACTGAAGTTTCTGAAATTCTGATAAGTCTCATTACGAGGATCTACAAATCTAAACTCGCTTCACGAAACATCATTTCTAGATTGATTTTTTATTTGTGTCGTTCCTCTGTTGTGAATTTAAGTACAAAGTATAGCTACGACCTTTTAATTTCAATTCAACATAGCAATTTTCAGAGCCAGTCCCTGTCGTATAAAGGTACTGAATTTTATGTTGTATGGCTATGGCAGTGTAAAGCAGAGAACTAACCTGCCCTTATTGTTGTTACAAGTTATAGTGCAGATTACAACGCTGATAGCAATGCTGATAATTACTCTAAATTAATGTTACAAGACAAATAATTGAAAAATGCAGGTCTTGAAAGATTTGGAAACTCTCAAATGCCATTCGGACATCGTCGTCTCACACGGCGAACCTTTCCGATTAGGAAACTATAAGTCGCCGAGTTTGAATGTGAAGCCCACTTTTGGCCCATTGCCTGCCACTATGTCGAAGAGTGTTCAACTACGACCCACTGCCAGTGCCAGCCCACTTTCCAGGGGAAGAACACGACATACTGCTCGCGGAAACTTTACTCAATCCGTGTTTCTGGACAACGAAGAGGAGTTTGCGGCTGCCGAGTGCAACCCACTTACTAAGACCTTCTCGGAACAGAACGTTTCCTACAACCACGGTTCCCAGGATTTTGAGTACTCCCAGCTTCCCAACTCAATCGTTCGACAGACGCTGACTGCAAAACCGCGGCCCGTATCCTGCTACTCTACAGCCACTGTGAATAGAATTCCCTCGGGGGAACGAAAGAACCAAAGCACTCACATCGTGACTCAATCCAAGATTCCGAAACGGATTATGCCCACAGTCAACTCGCCCGATGTGCGGAATCTCACTCAAACTTATACCAATCCCTGTATTGAGCTGACTGCGTACGTAGCTGCATCACTGCCTAGTCCTGTACGAACTACTACACCAAAAGCTTTGTATCCGCGGCCTGACATGACGACGACTACGACCACTTTCCCTGTGCTTCCTACGCTTTGTTCCAGACCTCCGAGAGAGCGACTTAGTCGACAAGGTAAGAATTCATTCAATTAATTCATCGTTGGGATTTCTTCCTAGATTTCATGGTCCCTACGCCTTATGTTTTAGAAATGATTGCGCGACGAGAGTTTGTTCGCCCTCGACTCGTTACCATTATCCGGAGTGGGATAAAACCAAGAAAAGTCTCACGTTACCTTCTGAATCAGAAGACTGCGAGAAGCTTTGAGCAAGTACTGTGTGATATTACTACGTCCGTGAAGCCAGACTGGGGTGCTATTCGAAGAGTTTATGCTTTGTCAGGAATTGAGGTAAGGGCTTTTGGTGTGAGCCGAACTCTCCGAGTATACGTACGAGTTTAACCGCAAGAAATTAGTGTTAAATATTGGGTATCCTCTAGGTCGTGACACTGGAGGATTTCTTCAAAGAAGAAAGAATCTTTGTGGTTTGTCCAAATGACCGTGTTGGGCCGGATGACTTTCAATTGGAAGAGCCTGGTGAGCCCGTTTTCCTCATTAATTTCGAGACTGTTTACGCTACGGGGTATTTGACTAAATAAATATGTTTTTGTTATTCGCAGAAGTGAAGGCAATCCAGCCGTTTATGCAGATTCCACCGTCTGCCACAAAGGGAAAAGGTTAGTGATTCTCCATGTGCAATTACTTGCTCGAAGGCGCCTTTGCTCGAATATGTTTGGTCGCACAGACATTTGCTCGAATGTTTATTTTCATCGCACTACATTCTCATGAAACGCGTGTGTGTTTTTGTGGAATCAATTCTTTAACTACTGTGTAAATCAGATTCGAACAAATTGTAGGGCTATTGTTTGTATGAAAAGATACCTGCGAGCAAATATCCGTTCGACCGAATAGATTCGGGCAAAGGTGCGTTCGAGCTAGTGTATTCGAGCAAGTGACCTACAATCATCATTCTCGGGGCGATGATAGTGGTTATATACATGAATTAATTGTTCTTATGTAAATTGAATGATTGCGATTTTTTTTGCATTTCTGGACGAATCTTATTTTGCATAGTGGAACAATTAATTGCATGTTGCGAGTTGTATCGTCTATTTATTGAGCGTTTTATCTGTAATTTGACGTTACAGTAGTGGAATCTCGATCTCCACAACGACGTATTAGGGAGAGGGCCGTTCAGGCTACTCAAGAGCGAGTCCCACCGAAGTCTTATCCGACTCATCCAAAATTCATTCCTGCGGCCGAGTATCCGGTCAATATTCTCAATCGCTACTTTGTTGGAGGAATCATTGGCGACGGTAACTTTGCTGTGGTAAGGAATTTTTTTTCATTGGAATTGTCTGCAACCAAACCAAAACCTGGCAGGAATAACATGATCTGGTTATGTTTTTGAAAGGTGCGAGAGTGTACCCACCGTCATAACAGTGTGAAGTATGCTTTGAAAGTGATTGACAAGACCAAGTCGGGCCGAGATGCTCCGCCGGATCATGAAGTCACGATCCTGATGAGTGTGACGCATCCCAATATTATTATGCTCTTCGAACAATTTGATTTCCCCACGGAACTCTACGTCGTCATGGAATTCGTTTCTGTGAGTCACATTTCTAAGTGCTTCCAATTCCATTGAGCTAAATTATGCTATTCAAGTGCACGTATTTAAATTCAGAATAGCTTAAGACTAGATCTGATTTTCCGATGCTATGATTGACGTTTTGAATTTAGATGATTTGGTACTGTTCTCTCGTATCTTGTATATAATATGTATACTTTACGCAAAGCGAGTACAATTACATACTTTAGAAAACCAGTTCAACAGCACGTTAGGGCCGATATTTACACTACCTAGAATATTGCCTCACGCTTAGCCTGTCTCAATGAAGTCTTGCGGTTATTCTTAATTCTAGTATGCCTTTGTTAGGATATTACCATTAGCGCATATTCATTTAATTCTTGCTGCTGCATATTATTTTACTATTTACTACTGCGTTTATGTGGGAACGTCAATCATTTAAATGAATTAAATTAATATATGATCTTGTATTTTCCAGGGTGGTGATTTGTTTGATACAATTGCTCATTTTGGAAAGTTTTCCGAGGCCGAGAGTGCATGCATGACAAAGGATATTGCTTCAGCTCTGTCATTCCTTCACTCACGGGGGATCGTTCATCGGGATATCAAACCTGAGAACCTTTTGGTATGTCTCACATCTCTTATAGTTAATTGACTTTTGAAATGCCTGCATGTGCATAGGAAAGCTATATCTTTGCATGGGACGATGAATTCTAATTTATTTTCAATTCTCTGATTGACGAATGCTATTCTTCTAGGTTTATATCCAAGATGATAATCAGAAGCGCCTGAAGCTTGCTGATTTTGGATTGGCCCAATTTATGGACGAAGGTCCGCTCTTTACTATTTGTGGAACTCCCACTTATGTGGCTCCTGAGATTTTGGCTGAAACTGGCTATGGAATCAAGGTGGATGTGTGGGCAATGGGTAAGTAGTAGAAAATTGATGCTCAAAGATGGTGTAAATGCCATATGTGCTGGGTATGTGAAACTTTATTTTTATCTAACTTTATAGGAATTATCCTTTACATCCTTCTCTGTGGCTACCCGCCATTTCTGAGTCCCACGGGGGAACAGGAAGATCTGTTTGACCTGATTCTGGTTGGAGATTACGAGTTTCCATCTGAGCAGTGGGATAACATTTCGGAAGATGGAAAAGATCTGATCATGCGGATGATTGAGTCAGACGTTGATCTTCGTCTTGAGGCTGATGAAGTTTTGGAACATCCATGGCTTGTAGGTTTATTTATTTGTGTCACCAGTGGATGTTTGTTGCTACAGTTTGTATTTTCCCGTTCTGTATTCAGCTATTTGCGTGTGTTATGGGCGACGTTATTGCATGCCAATTGTGCACCGTTGTTAGCCGTCAGAGCAACTTTGCAACATAAATTCCCTAAATAGTATAAATAGTACAATGGCTATTAATATGGCTTTAAAAGGTAATTGGGTGACTACCTGATGTTGTTATTGGATTAAAAAATAGAGTTCATTGCGAGACAAATGAGTCGTAAATTGAAAATTGCAGATAACAAATATTACTAACAAATAGAACGTTCCACATACAGGATTATAGATAATTCCCATCCCATTATATGTATAGTCCTGTTATGCCGTTGATAGTATTTAGTTGCACAAAAAATTATGTTATCACGATTAAGTTCCTTTTGGGCCAACCTAATTCAATATCAGTGCTAATTCAATCCGATGATACGATATATACCTTAAACTACCTTAAACTAATTGAGCGGGGAACTAGTCAAGGAAACTTTTACCCAGCTTTGCTAGTGACTTTTTAATATACAGAATTAACGTCGGAATCATACGGTCATAACCTTAGCTAGAACCGGGAATGAATTTTCACTTAGTTTGAAACCAATTTATTTTCTATTTGTAGGCTTCAAACGCTGAAGATTGTGATGAAAAGCGGAACCGTTTCTTCCGCAAGGATTTCAAGTTTAGCGTCTTTGAGCAAATGGGACTCACGAAGCTCGCGAACAATCTCGGGCCCTTCTCAACTAATTCAGACTCGTCTTGAATATTCGATTGTCTAAACCAGAACATGAAAATTCGTCAAATACCCCGAAGCAAGAATAATTCTACAAATATCAGATCCCATCGTACAAAAAAGCAAGAAATAGGTACAACCGAAACAATAATCGGAAAGAAAAGTAGCCGTAATTTACGGAAATAATTCAAACGAAGCAGGTACGCAAAACGTCTACTGAGCAATAGGATCGGAATAGTTATCCGATCAAACCACTAACTCCATGTAATACTTGATATTTATTCCAAATAGTAAATGTACCCATGTCATTGAATATGTCCAATTAACTAAATCAGTTTAATTTAATTTAATGAATTAGTTGAGTAATTAGAGTACGTGACGCCTACCGTTATTTGTACCCAGATGCCTATTTCCATCCATTCTGACTTCTGCCAATGTACAAAACACATTCGAACACGCATACTTAATAAGCGTAAATGTATTATATTTAGAAGGTGGTGGGATCATGAGAAAAGCAAATAGCATGATCCCACTCAACTTCAACGGTTCAGAGTTCAGGGTTCAGTTGATGAGCTCCATTGAAAGCAGACCTTTTGTACTTGTACTAAATGTCGACTATTGTGATGTTAAACAATTGTAATTTTAAGTAGGAGTAGCCTAGGTCTAGTTCGAGATAAACTGGGCATATTAGTCAGTAAATAAGTCCCTTTGTAAATAGAACCCCATTCAATCCTCTCAATAATATGTTTTCCGTACCAACGAAGACTGATAGTTAGCTTAAACAAGGACATCAGCACTTCAGCTCCTGTCAACTCAAGTAGTAAATAATTAATTTTGTTTAGCTCAGCTTTCTTACTTAGGATCAGTTTACCAAGGCGTGTGACAGGGTCTTCAGTATAATGGTTGTATTGTCTAGACCAGCAAGCCATTACCCGGCCTAGTTTATCGTCTTTTTTTCTCGACTCCACTGTCTGAACAATGGAGCCAGTATTCGCTTCTAGTTGTAAATTAATTACCACAGCAGAATCTTCAATGAACGTTAGAGTCGCGTTAAATTTGTGTGATGTCTTATTAGTTTGTCCTCATTCTGATGAATTATTTACTGGAGACTGTTATCATATCTGTAGCTTATTCCATCCCTCCTCCTTTGTATAATTTCCTGAAATGGTCTCAAACCATTCAATATTAAAAATAGGTTCTTTTTCTCTGAATATTCCTCTGGGCACATGTAAATCTGTAATACAAACAAATAAGTCTGTAGTTTGAGTTTCAGAGAACTGGAATGGTTTAGAGATAGAATACATGTCCAATTTAGAATTATCTTACTACTGTTGGTCGAGAACAATCATTTCATTTATTGTGATGTTGAAATGTAATACTGGAGTTGTGCTGTACTAAATGCTGCACAGACTTTTAATAAGTACGTAGAGAAGGCTTCCAAGGGTTTGCCGTATTGGTAAACTGGATTAGATTAAAAATTCTACGGAACTGTACCTTGAAGATAGAGATCGTGTGTGAACTGAAGACTTAATCTTGGTCTGCATACAACCTAACCAAACCTATTTAAAAGTAATGCTAAGGTTCATTGGATCATGATAATGGTACGGAGAAGCTGTATCCTTGAAGTGAGATAACAATAAATTAACAGATACCTTTACATGCAAATTCTTAAGCACATCTTACTTATTGCTGCGGCTGGAAATTCATACCAATACAAATGCTGCATTTGCATATTTCATTACAGATATTCCATATTACATGTCTTGCTTGTCTAATTCTGCAAAGAATCATAACGGTTAAAGCCAGTGCATTTTTTTCGAGCCTTACCCACTGATTGTATTACCCAGGAGCGCAAAATCGATTCTACAGAGTGCATTTCGCACGCACCACGCCTATGAAATTGCAACGTCAAGGCTATAAGCCATAAAAGCCAAGGCTAGAGTTAGAATTTATATACTGCCTGGGTATTGCATTTTGCATTGTATGTATGTTGTACGTGGCAAAAAACGGCTCAGAATTCCCAACTCACCACGCCTAATCCTTAGTACCCGTATCGTGTAAATGTAGCTTATTTTGTTATTATATTTTTTGTCACAAAACTAAAACATTCTCGATCTCGACAATAAGCTCAACTAAGGTAAGATAGATCAGTTTTACTATTTTATTTGCAGTTTGTGATGTGATAAGCCATAGCATATGGAATTGTAAAATACTTAGGCCACTTGCACTTGCGTCTTGCGTCTGGCAGGCTATGTATCGGCACAGCATGCAATGCCATATTTGCTGTGCTATGTATGTGCTTTCCGTATGCTTTAGAACAAAGGAAACGAATTAACAATGGACAGAAACGTGATTTAATATTTTAGAGATGATAGGCTTTCCTTACCGGTTTCCCGATTTACCCGCATTAGAAACTAAGCTGTATTTATTTGATGTTACTGGCATTTAACAAAATGCAGTGGTACAGTCAATACTTATGCGTGTATCAAATTATAATGCCATCGTATGTATGTATGCCGATGAAGTATGAATAAAGATTTAAATGCCGCTGCTTCCAAGGGAATTTTTGGTATTTCTGGATATTTCATTAATATTCCTCATTCACTTAAAAACTATTTAAAAATTAGAACCATTAGTTTGAACACCAAAAGAATGAGCGAGAATGAAGCGATTGATGAAGACGGAGTTGTGAATTCGGAGTCGGTCCTACTCAAGAATCTTAGTCCGTCCACGGGTGAACAGAATGACCTGGCCTACCTTAGCAGCCTCACGCACCTTGTGGTCAAGCAGCAACGGGACCTTCGAGAGACGCTGAGGGGCACGGAGGAGCCCAATGTCTATTGGATGCATGACAAGGAGACAGGTCAAAAGCTGTTCCAGGTCCAGGAAGACGTTGACTGTTGTCGGCAGCAAATTTGTGGCTCAAAGCGATCCTTCAATCTCAGGATCTACGACAACTTCCGACGGGAAGTCATTCATCTCGAAAGGCCTCTCAGCTGTGACCACTGTTGTGGGTGGGGATGTTGTCTGGACCGAGTCAATGTCACAGTTCGAAACTATCGAAGCCCGAACTTTGAGTGGAACCCTGTTGGAAGCGTCAGACAGTCCTGGAATCCGATTTTCCCAACTTTCAAAATTTGTGGCAATAATGGTAAGGGATTTCGGGTCTTTTGTAAAAAAAAACCAAAAACAATAGCCTCACGATATCAAAAGCAATGTTATTGGTCTATCTATTTTGCCTATGTTACTTTTGCATAGGTATAGGTAGTTAGCATTTCCAGGTTCTATCGAAAATCCAAACTCTAACATTTTTAACAGTGGTTTGGAATACTGACCCTACAAATTAAATGTTCGCTACAGTAATGCGTGATACAAAGGATACAGTCTCCTCTGAGATAAATAATTTCTGAACGCCCATATATACATACATAGATTCAACGCATAGTAGTGGTAGGTGAATTTTTTCCGAAATAATGCCGCTAATGCTCTGTAATAGTTACGGCTTACACTAGGGATGGTCAGTATTGAAGATTAATATTGAATCAGTATTTCAATATTCAACATTTAGATATTGAAATATTAAAAATTGCAAAAACGATGGAAATCGCTGAAAAGATGCTCCGACACAAAACTGTATTCAGCAAACAGAAACAGAGTGAAATAAGAAGTTTGTCAGCGTAACCTAACGTTATTTAAATTTATATTCCATATTAGCTGGACAGCGTATCAACATTGTCCGGCTATCCATACTGGCTCCAACACATACGTACAAGCTAATCGGGCGCTTGTTGAATGTATCTATATATGCTCCTCCGTCACGATGCGTACATGCTCAGCATTCAAGTGAAATCATGGTGCTATTTGTATCAAATATTTGAATTTATATTACTTGTTTCTGATATTGATATTGTCAGTATTGGAGCTCAATATTAGGATATTTCAATAGCAGAAAAAATGCCAATATATCGATACTATTGAATATTGACATTGTCATCTCTAGCTGACACTAACGCCGCGATGAGCGTGTCTTCCGTTTTCAGAATACTGTAATGAAATTGAAATGATTGGCAGGTGATGTGAGATTTCGAATCAAGGGTCCCTTCCTGACCTATGGCTGCTTTAAAACGGTTGACTTCTCAATCGAAACCGAGACTGGAGTCCAGGTGGGAAGTATTTCCAAGTTTTGGTATGGACTTTGCAGAGAGTTGACGTCGGATGCTGACCTGTTTGAAATTCGTTTTCCTGCTGGAGAGATTGATGAAAAAATGAAAGCCACGCTGCTTGGAGCACTCTTCCTTATTGACTTCAAATACTACGAGTAAAATCCTTACTCAAAATTTTCATATTACGATTAAGTCTATACACAAAGTGCTTTATAGACTATTGTACTGCTCGTTTTTTGTGTTCGAAAATGACTTGCAACAAGCTGTAATATGAACAATACCTTACTAATTATTATCCATGTGCCATGAACTTAAAACTTTTGGTAACAGAAATATTCAAAGGCGTGAGAGGCGTTATGTATTAAGTTTAAGTCAGTTATTGTTCCGTGTTGTAAACTTATTTATTACGATTCCTATACTGCGATGAACCGAAATCCAAGAGTATATCGAGCTAAATTTTGAATTTTATTTATTATCTAACTGTGTCCGATTCTGGAGTTTGGTAAACAACTCTTAGCTAAGGTGTCTGTCATAGCAGCTGAAGCAGCAAATAATTATTCAACTTAAATAAATGCTTAAAATAAAGTAATGGGCTGCATAACTATGCATTGTATGTGTGTATGCATAGCATTCGGTCAATTTACTCGGGATCCAATCCTAGATTCAGTGCTTGCACTGATTTGTGGCTTGCTAGTACACACTGATGTAACAGAAATTCTTGCTTCTCTGCAGAGTTTACACGGAACCATATTTGAATAAATGTATTGGACAGCTTGCACACAAATGTATGATGAATTATGTTAATTTTTATTCATTCTTTAGACCGTAGATTCAACCAATGGGTAACTTAGTATGAATTAGGAATGAATGAAGAAAAGATAGATAAGAAAGACAAAGCGAAGGAAATTGAAGCGAGAAGCATGCACATGTAGCAATTTCAGAATGTTGAAAGTTTTAGCAAGCAAAACTAGAGTAGGAAGCTCAATTTTCAGGGACGCGCTGAGAACAGATTACAAAAATTGGCTTTAGTGTTGACGAGTCTTCTTGTCAGCGGCCTTGAGGGCAAGGTAGGTGTTCAGAGCCTTTGCCCGGAGTCGGGACCAAATGACGTGATCGGTGAGTCCGAGAATTTGTGCGGCAGCGAGGCCAGCAGCTTCAGGGTACATGACCGTGGTGCAGCCAAGTCCAGAAGGTGTGTCCAGAGAAGACCAAATGTCACGTGCAACAGTGTCAGGCTTGACGGGTGGGCAGTTGATGACGGGGAAAGCCGTGTTTCCGGACAGAACTGGGCCAAGACCGTTGGATCGGCCAGCCACAGCCACGAAGACAGTGGGCACTGCGGAGCCTTCGTACTCGGCCAGAATGGACATGGTCTCCTCGGTTCCCTTGTGAGCGGAGGTGACGCGCATTTGGGCGGGGACTCCGAGGTCACGACAAGTCTTGATGATCTTCTTGCAATGCTCTTCGTCAGTTGGGGAGCCCATGAGAACGACGACCTGCAGAGGAACGAGAAAACGCTCAGATTAGAGATGCGCTAAAAATAATTTTGTGGCTTATAGCTTCACACGTGGCGATTTCATTCATCGACTTATTTTCCTTGCTCAAGATTGCATAACTGCCCAAGAAATTGCGACATTCTTGTTTTGCTAAATAAACAAATCCGATTTAAGCTCCTAGGATTAGTTTCCAAGGTTTAGGACCAATTTATTTAAGCTGGAAATATAGGCGTTGCCATCCAGATGTGGTATTGGGTAATATAGAGGATTCAGCAATACTGTATCGTCTTTTGATTTGCCATTGACGTAGTACGACGCTTACTGATTTGGATAAACACACACGTAGGTTCTAGGGTCTGGGCTGACAACACGTACATGCTCCGACGATTTGGAAATCTTATCTGTTGATTATGCTGTTTATTTCGAGTGTCTCTTTTTCTATTGGTCGCATTAAATGGGAGTGGATCAAGCCACAGATCACAGATATTTTATTCATTCAGAAAAGCGTCAACACTCCAATGCTAACTCAAGTGTTTACTGAGCACGTGGAGGCAAGATGTTTATTTGGGATAAGGACTAATTATTTCTTCTGCATGATCGGATTATTTCAACATTGAATATATGGTGAAATCATAAGTACCAACTTAATTATAAGTATCAAAATATTTCAGAAGATAAGGAAAATACGCGTCAGCTAATTCTCATTGCAAACTATTTCGGCGCGTGACGTGGAAGGGATTCAAGGTTTCAGCTGGATACAATTAGATTTAAATTACATTTTAAGGAGCTTCTATTAGGGATCAGGGAAATCCCCGATTTGAAATGTTAGAATTCTTTCGCCCGATTTCCATTGGGATGCGTATATTTTTATAAGGCAAGTTCGATTCGTTAATTTTTCCTGCATATCTGTCCAATTCTCTCTGAGCAGCCGTACATATACAAGCCCAAAAAATTCGTGAAATAAAATTCTGGAATTTTATATTAATCGTATGCCCACCTGAGCCTTGGGTGCGGGAAGAAGAAGGTCGAGTCTTTCGGAAATCCATTTGAAGTTGGACTTGACGATCTCGAGTGCTTCGTCAGTGACGACGCTGAGTTCCCGGTAAACCTGCTTGTCCTTCATGAGTCGCTTGTCTCCAGATGGCCAGAGTCTCCAGGAGTCAGAGTCAATGACGTCGGCGACCATGAGCTCACCTTCGGCAGAAGTGCCGAACTCGATCTTCATGTCGATGAGGGCGCAGTCAATAGAGGCCCAGGCCCGTTCAAGAACTTCGAACACGGCCACTGTGGTTCGCTTTAATAGAAATTTTTTAAATTAACGGCATTGAAGGGCATTGACACGTAACAACAGCGTTGTTTAGTTGATTTTTCAGAGTGCACTCTAGAAAATTATTCCTTTGGCTTCCTTACCTTCATGAAGTCAACCTCATCCTTTCCGATAGTCACGTTTCCAACCTTGATCTTGTTGGAAATGAGTTGTTCCTCAGACCATTGGGGATCGTGGTTTGCATCATCCTGGAAAACAAGCGGGTACAATTAGGTTATTTGGAATTCAGCTTGTACTGAGAAACTGAGAGCCATAAAATGATAACATTAGTAATTGGTGGAAGGATGATGCCCTAGTGTTTATCAGTTGTTCCGCAATCAGGAATTGATTAAATCAATTTCATATTTTGACATGCTTGAGTGGGTTTGGGATAGCTGGATTTTGGAATGAACTCAGAGCTACGAGTAATATCAGAGGCTACGCCAATGTACGGTATTTTATTTTGACATGAGCTGCATAACCGGCCAGCACGTGAACCCTAGTTCTGGTTTCCCAGATACTTCTGGTTGGTCCAGTTCTTCCAAACAAGTTTTAGTAGATATTTTTTGTACTAATTATTTCCCTCACATCCTAGTGTCTTTGCCTTGGACCGAACCATGCTGGAAATGTTAGTTGGCACGCTTAATCCCATTTTACTTATATAATCACATTCTCAAAGACTCTGCTAGCTAAACTAACTGATTGACACTGAAAAAAGTCAGAGAGTCTAGACAAAACGTCCAGTAGTTTATGGAGAGGCCATGCGGTTTTCCTACATTGCACGTAATAGCTAGGGACTAATTATTCACTGGAATCATGTTTTAACCTTTAATTATGAGAAACCTTGAAGTGCAATCACGATAAAGTGTCAGATTGAGATTATTACAAATTACAACTAGTCATTTTAAGTTGATTCTGTTCAGCCGTTGTAGTTCATTTGGACCAAGCCTCGCAGTGTGTGAACAGTAGTAGGCTCCATTTCTACTCCATGAAGTCTACCTGCGCTGCAATCTGCAATTGTGTTTGTGTAAGTAAATAGTGAACTGCTGTCTCGATAATAGATCAGCTCATCTGGCACAACTGGACGACGTTACAGTAAGTTTATGAATATTTAATTAAGTTAGTAAAGTGCTCCGTTCAACAAGTTGGCAATCAATGCATTACATCCGGCCAGTGGTGTCATTTTATTTTTCCTAAATAAATATAAAAATTCGCTGGCCAACTCGACATGAGCAGCTCTGTACAGGCATTGTGTATTGCAGACACAGAGCTTTTGTTAAACTTTTGATAATCAGAGTATCCATGAACAGTAAACATTCCAGTTTGAGATAACAGAGAATGCCTACACGCGTTTAAATGCTTACAACTGGAAACTCAAGGGAATTTCCTAGCTAACATGCAGCATGCTTGAATTCCAAGTGAATAGAGAATAGACTAAAGCCACAAGAATAATGCCATACCAGTTCTATGTATTGTATTGTAATGTAGCTTCTTCGGCACAGTTCGTATCAATAAGCACACGAGCATCAATGATGTTCCTATGCGTGCGTAGCCTTTAATTTAATGCAATTAAATTCGGCGATGGATGAAATTACTTTTTCACTCTGGTAAATGCTGTATGCATCACCACTACATAATACGTATGTATTTATATATATCTACGGAAAACCATGCAACGCAGTAGATACGCATCCATGGGCGGAATAATTGGATTACAAATTACAAGTCAGTTTCCTGGCGTGAATAACACAATGCTTTACTTGATGCGTGTATGTGCAGCGAGCAGCTTAAGATTTTACGCTAGGAAAAAGTGCGGTTGCAATTTTCATGTAAATACCTGGCAAACTCCTTGTAAGCAACTCTGTATAATGCAAAGCTTGTTAGACATGAATCCGGTGCGTCTAAATTTGTAATGGATCGTGGCCAAAGAACGTGTTATATGCGTATTGCGTATGCGTATATGCCTGAAAGTTGGAAGGCTTCTTACCTTGAAGAAAGTTTCTAGCTTGACGGGAGTGAAGCGATAGCCCTCCTTGACACCCTCATTCCGCTTGAGGAAGGAGCCAGTGGCAATACGACGGGTGACCCACTCAATGGGAACCATGTCGCACTTGGTGCTCACGAAGGCCGTCTCAGAAGCCCGCTTCACGAAGTGGGTCTTGATGCCGACGGTGTTGAGGAGCTCAAAAACCTTGCAGGTCGTTGCCGTGGCAATGGCGGCCTTGCCCACCAAAGTATTCTCTCTCGCCCCATCCCCAGCTGTGATCTTGTCCTTGGACTGGACCAAAACACATCCGGGCAATTTGGGCAGATCAAAAATCTGCTTCGTCTTCCCTTCAATCACCAAGTTCCCAGGAGTCAAATCTAAAAGAGGAAAATACATGGTTAGCCACCCTTTTCCTACAGAATTGAGAAATATTATTTTGGAATAGAATGAGTAAGCTAAATAATACGCACCAGCCATGATGAATGGTGGACGAATCTGGATAAGTCTGCTCGAGCTTTGTGTCAGTCTCACGCCGACGGAGTCAAGGAAACGAATGGGACGGGACACGGCGTAGTTCAGGGTATTAAATAATAGTCTTGGCTCCACTGGAAATGCCAGCCTTCGTAAGCCTGACGTGGTGGATGGATGGTGAAGCTAGGGAGGGAGCTGGAGGAAGGATTGGATGATGGTGACGTTCTGAGTTAGCATGCTTGGCCTTGGAGCTCCATTTCGAGCACAGAAGCCTTGACCCTTTCACTATAGGACATCGCATTAAATATCATAGGACAAATATGCCTCTCCAGATCCAAAAGGAACTTTCAACACTTTTACAGGCCTGGCATGACACAATTATCCCTATCATTAAAACTTGGCTCGCTAATCTGGGCGTAATGTAAGATAAAGATTTGTCCTAAAGCTCATAACCTGCACTCCGTGCTGTAGAGCACAGAGAAAAAAATGAGTTGAGATTAGTTGGTTCTACGTCAATTGAGCACCATTGAATCTACTCCAGTTTGGCATTTAGCCTAACCTAACCAGGCGCGTACATAACCCAACCGAACCTGGTGCTGATATCGTATGCGATCACGTGGATCACTGCCTTTTCTAAATTCAGTTCGGGCTCCTGTTCAGGCGTATTTATCCGAAATACTCCATTTTGTTATTTGACCTAACCTAAACTAACGTGTGCATAATCTAACCCTAACCTGAACCTAACATATGATAGCATGTAATAACCTGACCTAGAATAACCTAACCTAACTAAATCTAACCTAACCTAACTTGAACTATAATATTTTAAAGGGATTGTGATCGCATACGACGCCTGTGAACCTAACATATGATAGCACAGAATAACCTGACCTAGAATAACCTAACCTAACCTAACTAAATCTAACCTAACCTAACTCCAACTAAAATCTTTTACAGGGCATGTGATCGCATACGACGCCAGTACCCCTAACCTAACATACCTTCACCGAGAATAACATAATCTAAGCTAGAATAACCCAGTTGGGTTAGAATATCCTAACCTAGCCTAACCTATTGTAGGAAAACCTAAGCTATTATATTCTAATCTAACCTAACCTACCCTGACTTAACACAATGTAACTTCACATAGAAATGATATAACATAAAATAGCGGTGCTGAATTGACGGCGCTCAATTGACGTCGGACGGCTTAATTTATTTCAAAATGTTTTCCTCAAGGATTGGAATAAAAAAAAATGTTCAGGCTCCTCGCATCTTTACTATGTATAACTACGCGTAGATTTATTTATTACACAGTACTTAGGTTATCAGCTATCAGCCAGTTTAGTTTAACCTGTCACATGGGGGGCAGAAGACGCATGATATTATACATACGAGTACATAGCAACCTTTGAATTCTGAATAGAGAATACGTAATATGGAAATAAGTATGGCAAGATGCAATGCTGAGAATCAACAATTTCCATGGAGTGAGTGGAATATTTTTTTTTTTAACTTTGACAACCCGTCCATCTATATCAGAATTTCTCAATTCTCAATACATATTTTTATTGCTGATGCCTGGGCTCCTCTCGAGATTACGTAATTTCAGTCAAAGTTGCAAGATTTATGAGCAGCTACAAGTTTATGAGTTATCATGTACTACGTTGAGAGCATTAATTAAATGGGTTTCAGGAAGTTTTCCTACAACTAGCAACACACGAAACAGTGCAAACCGATGGAAGAAGCAGCATAGGTCTTCTTGGGTCAATTGAACGAATTTCATTCATACACAAACACTGCGAAGTAATAATTAAGCCGGTTACTTTACTTTGTTTTCGGTTAGACACATGTTTGAGTTGAATTATTCATTCGTGCTACAGACCCAGTGTTTCACCTTGAAGCGAAGGGTTATTTACCAAACCTGTAGCGCGGTCACACAAATAGACAGAACATAAAACGATTGACAGAACCGGACATTTAGCCGGTTATACTCAAGGAGTCACGTCACGCTAGGCTCTTAATTCTGATTGTATTTATTAAAGTATACTATTATACTTAGTTGACCATTCTTGCTGGCGATGAGTAAATGATGTGCAACGGGGATTTTACCCA